>JAIPRM010000727.1:11296-49052 GCA_025469315.1 Stegophylla sp. TES_Ste_2020 | reverse complement strand
GGTTTTGCCAATTTTCTTATATGTACGTTAAAGTGCGTAATTTTAAGTAAAACTAACGAATTCAGTCGAAATTTTTAACTTCAAACGGGTATAAAAAAAAAAGTTGACTAACGATTTTTGAGATTTTTTTAGATCAATTTGACACATATGTCAGTGAGATCATATTAAATTTTCAAGTCTTAATATCAAAAATCAAAAATTTTATTGCATAAAAACTAACAAAAAATGAGAAATTTTCAAAATGCCGTACTTAACTCAAAATTGATTAAATCTTGTTGAAATTTTTATAAAATCTTCTCGTAACTATTTTTAATAGTTGATGAAAATTTCAAGTCTCTAGCTGCATTATTTTAGAAGTTATGTCAAAAAGTAATTTTCAGTTTTACGAAAATTTCGGTAATTGCGTATTTTGTCGTTATTCGTCAATTTTTCGACAGTTTTTCCCGTTTTTGGAAAAAATATTGAGAAATTGAAAAAATGACCTCTCTAAAGTTCCATCTGGGTGTGATTCCGGTTCTATAGAGATACTGATCGAAACTTTCGGACAAGTATTTCTATACGAAAAAGTGTTTACAGAAAGAGAAAAAAAAATAAATAAAAAAATAAACATCATTGTAAAATCATAAGCTTCTTCATTTCGTTCAGAATCTAAAAAATAATAATAGACATTATTTTCACCACACCCACCAAGAGTATCTTATCCGAAGAGCGAAGAATACCCGTGGTACAAAGTATGTCCAGCTTTCTTGTTTATACTTTATTTTATTTTTTTGTTATCTAATAAATTAATAGAAAAATTTAATGAGACAGAAAAAAAAAATGTTAGAAAAATATCCAAATTTTTTTTTCACATTTTCAGAATTTTCTTGTTCCAAAATGATTCTCACATTATTGTCTATCTATGTTTAAATTTTTATAAAATTTGAATCGAAAAATGAAGAATTGAGAAAAATTCAAAAAATGACCTTTTTAATGTAACAACTAGAGACAAATCCGGTTTCAAAAAGTTGCTGATCGAGACTTTTGGACAATTTTTTCTATACAAAAACGTATTTACAGAAAAAAATAAAATAATAAACATCATTGTAAAAGCTTCTTCATTCAGAATTTAAAAAAAAGCCAACAATAATAATAATAAACCAGTAAGATAATAAATAGTGGTGGGGAAAATGCTTTTTATATTTTATAATATAGCAAGAAAACATTATCCAAATGCATTAAATTCACATTCCTGTTAAAAATATATAAATTGTTTAAAAACTGCAGTACTTAGATGTAATACAGAATATTGCATATTATTATATTTCCACGTTAGACATTTTCACCCATAAGACAATTAGTTTCGAAAAAATTGCTAAGTGTATGATAAATAATTGATATTTTTTTATGACCGTTAAATTAAAGTATAGACATCATCAGAATTTTAAAAAATTTTCTATAGATGATTCCATTTATCATATTATGTGATTCAGATCTTTAAAAAATTACGAACTGTGACTTAGTGTGACCCCAAAAACAAGAACATGCCTGCAGGTTATGCAGACACCTATGTACATGATACATTATTATGAATCTACATTATTAATTAGAAATATTTAATCAAAATGTGAATTCATAATTATTAGCTACCGATAACTCTAATATAATAATAGTAATGTATATTGTGTATCTATAATGTACATAAGAAGCTATATTATCATTAATACTTTAATTTGAATGATACAAAAACTTCATATAAATATAACTTAAATAAAATTCTGGAAGAAAATAAAAGGTAATCATATGAAAAAAGGTTTTATCGCCACAAGATATTATCCTTAATGCGACATAAAAAAAAAAAATAAGTTATAGAAAACATACTAGTTTCTATAGTAACTTGAACGTTCCAAAAAACAAATCTAAGTTTTTGCATTTTTACAGCCGAAAAATGGGATAAACATGTTTAATGAATCACTTTTTATATATTTTGCAATTAGCACTTTTTTTCAATGTAAGCGCCAAATTTTAAAATTTTTAAAAAAATGATAGAAGAAAGGAAGAGACAATGGATACATATTTTAATAATAATAAATTAACTTACCATTCATTTTAGATAACCTCTAAAAACGAACAAGTGTGTATAGCGGGTATGAAATCCTACCCATGGCAAGATAGAAATTCAAAGGCCAAATTAGGAAATTTGATTTGTATTTTTCAAGTAATTTATATCTCTAGTACATAGCGTAATTATGGGGAGGGAAGTCTTGGGGGCTGGTTAAGCCCCCTAAATATATTGAAAATAGCATAAGCTTATGCCATTTGGGGGGACTAAATCAATCAAATAAACATGTTAGCTCCCTCCTAATAAAAAAAAAAATGTTTATCTTTATTAATTGAACGTTTAATCAAACCGCTTTAAATTTAAAAAAAAATAAAAAAACTAGATTAGTGTGATAAGCACCTTTAGCCTTAACTATCTTACAACGTAACATATAAAACTAAAAACATATTTGTTGGACCAATACTAATTTTTTCAAATTTATACCTTTTTTTCTATTTATATTTGTAAAAGTGCATTTATACCCATACCCTAGTAATAATTAGTAGGAACAAAGAAATTATATAATATTACAAAAATCTGTGTGCTACTTAGAAGTATAATACTCAACTATCCTTTCAAAAGAGTAAAGTAGTTTCCATTAATTTGGTTTTTTTCTTTCAGACAATAATTGTTTATTCAAATTTAACGCTTTAATTCTACAACTAGACATTTTGATTTTGTAATGCTTTAGATTCTGGGTGGAGCTAAGAAGCTAGTGTTTTTACAAAGATATTTATTTAAATTTTTTATGTGTATACGTTTTTGTATAGAAATATAGCCCAAAGTTATACTCACCAAGCGAAGAATGCCCATGGTACAGAAAATTATGTCAGCCTTCTTGTTTAGCTCTATACTTATTTGAGAACCATTTGCATATTTCAGACAGTGGGCTTTTTAAATTCTAGATAAAGCTCTATCAAATTTTACTGAAAACTTTAAATTATGTAAATATTGTAAATAATAAAGTTAAGTTAATAAAGCTTTTATATTATTTTCTAAGCAATGTTTTTTTAACTGTTAATCCATGATTTCCTAAATTCTACACTTTTATTTTCTAACAATGATGTCTCCAGACTCCTTTTTCTATTCTCAATTAATGTTTTTAGGGGTCTATGACGCATACATCAACTTCTTGATTCTCAAATGTGTCAACTATATACTTTGCAGATCTTTACAAATAAATTTAAAACAAAAATGTATTTTAGAAATATTTTATATGCGGTATGATATACCATAATATGCAAGATATTAGATTAAATTTAGGTAAAAAATTCCAAAGGAGCAATAACCTATGTAGATGAATTTATAATCTTGAGGTTATACAAAACATAAGTGTAAATAAAAAAAAGAAACAAGTTATTTCAATATTTTTGTTGCTTTGTTGATAAGAGTCAAAATAAGAATTAATAACAGATAAACAAGTAACTTTTTAACATTTTTATTGAAAATAAAAATTAACAATTTATAAAATATATATGACACCGTTGGACAACTTACAATAATTAATAATAATATTTTCTAAGATAAATATAATTTATAATAATCAATGGTATATATTCATATTAAATGGTTGTTGCCTTATACATTTCTCATATATTAAAAACAAAGATTGGAAAACTTTTTTCCTAAGCATACTTGTTATATGGTTGACAAATATGTATATGAAAACCACAAAATACTGTTATTTGAGAGATGGTAGGAATGATAGGATGGAAAAGAGTCCAAAAAAATAGGCATAATTTATGATAATTGTATAGACCATGACAATATTTAAAGTGTAAAATCAGTCGATTGCCTATTTTTCCAAGCATTAAATTGCATTAAAAATATTTTCAAATTAATTTTATGTACATGATTCGTTGAATGAGAAATAAACTAATATTTGTATAAATAAATAAATTAGTAAAAAATACAATTATAATAATTATTATAAAATAATTGTCATATAAAATTAAACATTTTAGGCCAATTTAATAATTAGCCGAACGGTTTGACCAAGACTCAAGACAAGTGCATAATAAAAATATATTTTTATATATTATAAAATTGGCTATAAAAAAATAGTATAAGGGAAGTTAACTTTTAAAATATAATTTATAAGAGATTAAGGAAATCAATTTGTAGATTTCTATGGCCAAGCATTACCTCTACAAAGTTATAACTGAACATTCGATTAACAATATTAATTTTCTATAAATCAATGTTTAAAACAATAGACTCCATAATTTTAAGTGGAGTTTAGGTATAGATAACCAAACTTAACAGTATACATTTTTTTCAAATTACTAAAAAAAAATCTGGTTAAGTACAATTTTTTAAGGGTTAAAAATATTTATAAATATATATAATACGTACTATATAATATACAATGTTAAAAAATATATTAATATAAAATTTACATTTAAAAATTATTTGGGAAATGAGCTTGATCCCTATGCAGGCATTATTTTGACTATTATTTATGTGCTATCTAGGGAATGTTAACAATATAAAAAATGCATCATTGGTAATTGAAGACTTAGAATTGTAACTCTTTTTTTTGCGAGTACCTAGAGGCAGTAGTATACGGTAAGGAAATTAAATTGTAATTTATTTACTGTTAGAATCATATATCACATTCAGTGGTCAGCATAAAAATAATAAAAAAAAAACAAATGGAATAATTACAATAAATATAAAAATAATATAATGTAGAGTATAAATAATTTAACCTTGAAGACTAGAAGATAAATAAATAAATAGAAAATAATGATGTATAAGATGCATAATTGGTATACCTTAAAAAAATAATTCTATTTTAAATTATCTAGACAGGAGATTAAATAGAAACTTATAATTTTAATTTACTTTTTGGAATGAATTTTCAGATACTGGTTGAATAAATGTATCTTAAACATTTCACTAAATTCATGGGAATTCATAAAAAAAAAAAAAAATTGGTATATACCCTAAGTACTTGTTTGATTATGTTTTCATTGCAATAATTATAAATTTTTATAAAAACCCTAGTATCCATATTACACTCTTGTTACAAGTTCCATGATCTTTTTAATTTCTTTCTCCATTTCCATACGCTTTTCAACTTCGATGTCTAGTTTCGTTGACAACTTGTCGAGTAAATTATTTTGTAATTGAACAGTGGATTCCAGTTGTTTCACCTGATTAGCACACATATAAGGTGATTAAAATACATGTAAAAATAATCACAATCAAACACATTTACCTTTTCATTTAGTACTGCTATTAGATTTCTCTCTACTGAAGGTACGGATGGACTAAACTCAGCTGATACATTAGCAACTGGACTGGTTGGTGTGCTCACTGTAACTGCTTCTGGTGTAGTGACTAATGGTGGTACATAACCAGGAGGTTTAAAAACAACACCACCTACGCCTACTGAAGTTAATCCAGACTTAGATGTAACTGTAGTAGTTTCTGAACTCTCTGATGTAATGGTCGTAGTGGACGGACTAATCATTACTCGCGTTCTGCCACCTCCTAATTTTATACATACACATTAAATTAAGGTTCTAAGCAACTAGATTTTTCAAGCATTTACCAATAAGCTGAGGTAAAATAGATATAGTTTTAGTAGTTCAATTATAATTTTGAAAAGTAATTTAAATATGTTAGATTCTTTACTGGTTTGTGGGAAATATTTTTAATTCTTTATTTGGTACTTCTTTGTAATCGCCTCGCCACTTACTTGTCTATATAAATACCATATTATACTAGCTTGATGATATAAGTTTTCTATTATGACCAAGGGTATTATTTGCTAAATTTGCATTAAATGTTCTACTTACGCTCTGCAATTCGAAAATATACCTCAAACTACAGTGCAACAGGAGGGTATTTCATTTTGATAATCGTTAATTGCATATTATGTAAAAATATGTATAAAATTGAAATTAACAATTCACTGAAATATCCCTACATGCATAGCTAGTCGAGGGATATTTTCAATCTGCAGAGCGAGTTGCGCCCTTGGTAGCAAGAAAACTTACCTTATAAAAATCAGTACTAAAACAAAAAATAAAGAAAAGTATAGACAAAAAAGCCGGACATACTTCACACCACGAGTATTCTTTGCTCTTCAGGTAAGATACTTTTAGTGGGCATGTAGAATTTTAAAGAAACAACAATAAATCATTTCTTCAATAATATGATTCTGAACGAAGAAAGTTAATATTTTTTTGTACCAAAATTTTAATCCTATTATTGTCTATCTATGTTAAAATTTTGATAAAGTTTAGATCAAAAAATTATGGTTTCCAAGCCTTTTTAGTGAAATTCTGGATAAGTTTTTCCTCCTCCCAACAAAAAAAAAAAAAAAATTGAATTGAACAATTTTAAAAAATTGCTTCTAAAGTACCAACTAGAAACAAATCCAGTTTCAAAAATTTGCTGATCAAGACTTTTGGACAAGTATTTCCATATGAAAAAGTATTAATAGAAAAAAAAAATAATAATAACTAACATCATTATAAATGATTCTCTTCGTTCAGAATCTAAAATTATTTTTGTTTAAACTATAAAAGAACAAGTGAACTGCTATTAAGTGGTGCATTAACAAACAGAAGTTATTATGACACACTTGACAAAAAGTCAAAACTTTTGGACAAGTATTTCCACACAAAAGTAATTATATACAATTTTAAATAGTATTTTGATAAATACTTGTGAATTATATTTTCATTAACACAAAGCTTTCAGAAAGTATCCTAAATTATATTCAATATATATATTTTCTAATGATGAAAATTAATTCATTTTATTAATTTCTCGTTTTTTAGATAACTTAAGGCCAATTATAAATGGTACATTATCTTTTCTATCATTTAGAGCTATAAAGTGTGAATTTTAATTAAACATACCTATTACTGAATTGGCAGCCGATGTCTTTTTTGCCTGATTCATTTTCAACTCTTGAACCCATGGAGCTTTTTCTTTATCTACTCCTGGTATTCCATTTGTTGGTAGATGATCTACAGAAGCAGAATCTTCTTCATTGGACACATTGAATGCTGCAGATGGTGGTCTCCTTTTGGGCGCCTTAGCTCGAGATGCTGTTGGGTGACTAAGCATGGCAGTCCTCTCTATTTGATCAAAATTAGGACTCTTTGGCTCACTAGTATTATTATCGTGCTAAAAATACAAAATATAATTAGGAAGAACCCAATGTAAGTATTAATAGTTTATTTAAAAAATAGATACACTACATTTGTAAATACTAATGACGAAGGTGATGATTCTAAACCAGGTGATGGTGTTACTTGATAAGATGATTTACTCATACATGATCCATCAGGAAAATCAGATGTTTTCTTCATGGAACCCACAGATTCAGAACGTTTTACAGCTATAGAGCCGTATGCTTTAGAATCATTTGTTTCAGCAGCTCCATGTTTTAATTTGTCTGTAGCATTTTGTTCGGAGTTTAACATGGATTTAATGCCACTAAGGGTTTTAGACAAGGAAGATGTAGAAGAACTTTTAGCAGCTGGTGGTTTTTTGGTCGTGGGTGGTGGTGGTGGTAGTGCAGGTTTTTTACCCACTATTGGTCCCAAAGATTTATTTTCCATTTGGCTCTGAAAAACCTTGCGTAAAGAAGCTGTTGTACTGCTACGTGGACTACTGACTGACTTTTCAGATTTATTAGCAAGCTGAATCAATAACAAAACACATGTGCTCATATATATGTATATATACCACATTATTCTATAATATAAAAGACAAGAGTTTAAAAAATTACCTCTTCTTGGTTCAACACTTGAACAAAATTGTCAGGAAACACACCAATTTTTCCTTTGAGTTCTCCTTTCCACCAACCTTTATCTTCTACTTCACGTGATAATATTGTGACTATATCACCTTCAGCTAACGTTAATTCATCACTGTTGACTGCATCATATGGAAAGAGTGCCACACATAGGTCTTTAACTAAAAATTTAAAAAAATACCAATACAATGATGAAAAAATAACATTTTTTTAGCAACAGGTGAGGTTTGGTTCAATGGATAATTCTGGAAATTCTATTAGATTTTGAAAATTACAGAAAAATTAAAACTAAAAAGAAATGACAAATAATTTCTTCAATAAAACGATTCTGAGTGGAGCTTCAACTAATACAAAATAATAATAATCAGTTTTGAAGCATTGAACTTCAATGTTGAACTAAAAAT
The DNA here is from genome assembly GCA_025469315.1 of Stegophylla sp. TES_Ste_2020. Classification (NCBI taxonomy): domain Eukaryota; kingdom Metazoa; phylum Arthropoda; class Insecta; order Hemiptera; family Aphididae; genus Stegophylla; species Stegophylla sp. TES_Ste_2020. The sequence goes on along the minus strand of JAIPRM010000727.1, from coordinate 40,786 downwards.
TATTTTAATAAATCACCATAAATAATTTCAAATTACAATAACATTTAAACATCACAACAAAAATAATAAAGGGACTCTAATTACTGTAAATCAACATTAATTCACTATAATATAATTGATACTAATGTTTATTGCGTTGCCTCTGGTCAACTATGGTAGAAAAAAGTAATAAAAATAATTTGTTTACCAGGTAAGATTTAAACCCAGTATCATCACATTCAAACTTAACGCCTCTAAATCACTAGATCACAAGAACAGTGTTGAAAACCATTAAAATAGTAGGTATTTAATATAATACCTTAAAATATTGAATTTTCAAAATAGAATAATTAGAAAACTATTGATGCTTGTAGATTTTAGTTCACACCATCGTATTCTGCGTCCAAAAATACATAAGATGGCAAAAAACATTACCAACCTTTTAGGGTTTTTCAATCCAACTCTTGTCAAATCTTTAATTATTCGTCTATAAAAAATTTTTATTGCACCAAAATATTCACAATGAAATTCTCCACCTTCCAAGGCTCATAAAAATTGTTTGAACTAACTTTCTTTTATTGACTTTAAAATGTGTAATTTTAGGTAAAACTAACAAATTCCGTCAAAATGCTAACTTTGAATTGTTATAGAGAAAAATGTTAAATTACAATCTTTGAGATTTTTTTAGATCGATTAGACATAAATGTGAGTGAGGTACTAATAAATATTCAAGTCTTAATATTGAGACTTAAAAATTAAAAATTTTTTTTATGAACACTTTTTTGTATGGAAATACTTGTCTACAAGTATGAATCAGCAACTTTGAAACAGAATTTGCTCTAGATTTTACTTAAGAGAGGTAATTTTTCAAATTTTTCAATTTATTCATTTTTTAGGAGGAAAACTACCCGAAATATGAAAAAAAGGACTTAGAAACCATCATTTTTTGATCCAAACTTTAAGAAAATTTAAACATAGATAAACAGTAATATGAGAAACATTTTAGCGCAAGAAAAAGTTGAAAATGTGAAAAAAAATTTTGGACATTTTTTCTAACACTTATTTTTTCCTTCCCCTCCCCCCCTTGGACTTTTCAAGAAATTTTAAATATTATAATTGTATAGGTACTCATAGATAAGTATTTCATTGATATTCTGCATTTGTTTTAATATAGTCAAAATAATTTTAAAAAACAGCACATTCATAAAATGCAATCTTCATGATGATAACATGGCTCTAAATTTAATGCCTAAAGATCCTCAAAAATGCATTTTAAACCTCAAAAAATTCATTAAGAATGCCGACAGAAAATGTAGTATAAAATTTACATGGAATACTAACTAACAAATTCACTTAAAACTTTCCTTAAATGCACTCAACATCTAAATTTTTAAAATCCAAGAAACTGCTGTCCTATTAGGAAGGAAATCTGTATTTTAATGTTTATGTTTGTATTTTTTTTACATAGATAAAAACTATTCCACTTATAATGAGCAAAAAGTAATTATTATAAAAATTTGAATTAATTTGACTCTGATCCTGTAGTTAGGTTAGGCTAAGCTACTTTATTGTCAAATAATAAAAATTAAATGCAGTAAAACTGAACTTGGAAACGGTCTAATAAACAATCCACAAATTTTAGGCGGCCACCAATAAGATTACATTAATTTATGGTTTTCTTTATCACAGTTATAGTCATTATAGACATTTTATTTTATTTTTGTTCACTTCTACTTACAATCATTATCTTTTACTATCCGATTTCTAAGTCAAGTTAGGTTAAGAAAAAAAAAAAATATCATTGTAAAAACATAAGCTTCTTCACTTCATTTAGAATCTAAAAAATACCGTAAAATGGACTAAAAAAGGAAAAAATTAACTAAAAGAGCAAAAGAATTAGATAAAAATTTTAAACATAATTCTAAATCTATAATTGAATTCATAATTTTGAATCTTATGTGAGACATAAGTTTCAAAATCAAAAAGTTACACCTTATGATCAGCAAAAAAAAAAAAAATGCTTTCCCTTCAAATTCATAGCCACAGTGATAAATATCATAGAATTCTGATATATTGTGTATTTTTTGGCTTTTAAATTATCATTTCTATCCTTGATAAAATTCCTGCGAGCGCCCATGATTACAATCAATAAAATATTTAGATAATTTTAAACTCAAAATAGTTTACCTTAGATACTAAAACAGAACATTTTAAAATAAAATTATTTAGTAATCATAAAAAAGATTTTAAATGTGTAAAACTTAATGAGCTTATTAAATTATTTTGAATTTGTACATTATAATCTATTTACAGGGCTGCAAAATAATGAGCAAACCACTTTGTGAAAAACATTAATGTATGTAAAGTTGGCACATATTAATTATTTTAATTATTAAATATATTAACACAGAATTTGTTTATTTATTTATCTTATTTTTCACAAAGTATACTACTATTCAATAATAATTAGTTTCATAAATGAATGTATTTACCTGGTTTTGGAGGCAAAACTGGGACACAGGGTTCAATACTATCAACAGGTTTGGACGGTTCTATGATTGGTTTTTCTAAACAATAATAAATTCATCATTTATACACATAAAAAATGGTCAAAAGAATTTAATATTTTAAAAGTAGAAGAATGCATTTAAATTAAAATAAAAATCTTAAAAATATAAATACTTTGAAAATAATAAGAATACCTTTTTTAACACTATCTTCTTTTTTAAGAGATCCTGTAGACGTCTTAGAATCACTTCTATTGACACTCATGTCTGATATTTCAGTAACGTAATTTGATGGAAATACTCCAATCTAATTACAAAGAAAAATAATTAAAATACCATTAAAATTGATTATCATAAACACTAAATAAATATTAGTAAATTACACTATAAAAGTCAAATGCATATCAATTTAGTGAAAAGATAATAACTTTTTTTAAAATTAATTATAAGTAAATAAAATAATAAATCATTATACAATTTACTTTCATCATTTTTAATTATACTCAAATATTTTTCAAAGTAATTAACAATTTTTACTGACAGTTTTTACACTCTTTGAGTGGAACTTTGTGGGTGTGTTAAATTCTAAAAAAATGATAAATAATTTATTTAATAAAACAATTCTAAGAAGAGCTTTAGTTTATTCTATAGACAAATTCACTTAAAAATTATAAAAATCATTATTATCATGAAAAAATTTATTTTTAATCAATCAGTTTTATATCCCACTATTAACTAAGAACATAAAAATAAAACTATGAGAATAAATAGTAATTTATTAATTATTTAGTTAAATTTTTTGAATATTCTTAAAAAGTGGCTCAATGAATAGATTTTTTAAATGCTTATGAATAGAGTATAGATTTTAAAGCAATAAAAAACTTAAAAAAAAACCCTTAAAATAAAGTAATAAAGTCAACAAATTTTTCAAAAGAGCTTAAAAAAAAAAAAAAAACATTAAAAAAGGGGTTTTTGATAAAAGAAATATACATATTTATAATGAAAAACATATAATAATTATTTATTAATTTATTAAATTATAAAAAAATCATCATGCTGTTTTTTTTTCTTCTACAGTTTATCATATTAATTAGATTTATTCTTTTTAAAATATGTACCTAATTTATCAAAATTAGTTAAAAAAATAGTCACAAAATGATTAACCTATATAATTGGAGTTACATTGGGCAATTAAATTTATTTTTAAGTTTTCAAAAAAAAAAAAATCTTCTTACAACTGAATTAATCTTTCAAATGTATTAATTTAGAACATGTGTAACTTAAAAATCCAAAAAGTGCCCAAAATACGTAAAAAAGCATTTTAATACAAATAAAAGCAAAATAAAATGTCTCGAATTTTATTCCAAGTGGTATATATTGAATTTACAGCTGACATAGCTTCGTTTTAGAGAGATAGAAAAAAAAGAAAACATTTTCAAAACCTGCACAATACTTAAGAGTTATGAGTATAAACAAATAATAAGGGTAATGCCATAAGTGACTGTTAATCATAAAAATGTCTTCTTTTTATTATTATTTCGTAAAATTTCTATTCAATTTATTGTTTTCACTTTTTGACGGGCAAAATTTTACATAAGCTTATATAACACACACATATATCATAAATAAGCTTACTTACATTTACTTCTTTTTATTAAAATTACTTGAGTCATTTATTAACTATTAAAGCTTTTAATTTTCAAACACAGTAAAATTTATTATTTAAACAAATATTATGTGTAAAATGACCATGAATTTCTATTCTATTACTAAAATTTTTAAAATAATGAATAAAGAACTATAAGTTAATGTTATGTATAATTTGCCAAAGCTTTACTCAAATTGTTTTATGGAAGGAATAATACATCATTTTTTTTTTTTAATTTAATACTCTATTTTAATTAAGTGTAATAGATTGGTAGAAAATAACCAAGATGTAAATTATGTCCTGCATTTATTACTCTTTTACAATAAAAATTAAAATATAATACTGACATTTATGAATACAAAAGAAAATTAATAGAGAAGTAAATGAAAACAGAGAACCGATAACTACATACATTATACACTCATTAAAAAAATGATTTAATTAAATAAATGACATTATAATTTAAAAACTAATCTATATTTGATGATTATTATTGTGTTCTAATTGGTAAATTATTTTATTGAGAAATTAATCCATTTACAGTAGATAAATTATCTTAATATCTACAGAAGAATTTTTATTTTAACATGGATAACCATATAAAAATTAAATTATTTAACCAAAAATTAAAATAGTAGCCTACATAATATAAGGGTATTTTTTAAATAGTAACATATATATAGACTCAATTCATATTATTCACATTGAATATTTCAAACAAACAAAATTTAGAATGACAAAGTACCTAATATCTGTTATCTAAATTGATATCTTATCATGAACAAAGAATGCAAATTCATTCTACTGAAAGAAAACCAATAACATTGGAAATAATTTCAAATATAAATTAATAATATATTAGAATGCAATAAAACATTATAAATCATTTATCTAAAAAAATTTACATTTATTAAATTAAATACCTAGGTACAGTATTTATAATTTTTGAAAGATTAAAGTTCAATAAATAATAAGTACAGTTAATTTAATAATTTAAAACTGGCCAGAAAAAATAAATGGACATTTCGCAATAACATAATATTCATAATATAAAATTTTACTTATAGGTACATAAAAATTAATATTTGTTCTAAATAGTTTAGGTATTTTCTTATTCCAATAGAATTTGATCTTTAATTTATTGTCATTAGTACATAAATAATACCCTAAAATAAATATTGAAAACCAACAATTTATTTTATGAAAAAACGAATTATTAATTTCTTTAACAAATGTATCCATAAAATAGTTGTGAGTACTTTACTGACTACAGTTATTATTGTGACTATCGTTCAAGATTACTCCCACTATTATTGTGATGGCTTTGGGGATCAGTAAAATGGCAAAATAAAAATCATCGTGGACATCTAAACATCATTTGCAATCATATTTAGGCAAAGTTATGTGATGTCAAAACGTAAAGGGAGATACCTAAATTCATTAAAATTTTAAAATCAATCAATATCTAATTTCCTCCAACAGATTACCAAAGAACTTTTAAAAATTACTATTTATACCTATTTTGTGTTTTAATATTTTGATCAATAAGTTAATTTCTAACCAATAAATGACCAATGAATCATAATTCCCAAACATTTAATTTTGTATTCTTTACTCTATGTTGATTACTGAAAATACCTAGATAGTGTGAGATAACAGAAAAGAGACAAATTATGGTAGTCTTGAATAACAAAATAATTGAAAAGTTTTCCAAAATATAGATAGTCTCGTATAATAGGAATGTACTTATCTAGTTGTAAATTTAGATGATTTATAGTCATTTAAATACAGATAATACATTTTTATTTAGGGATTCAGTATTGATATAGTACATCAACCAAAATAGTAAGTACTTACTTCATTTCTAAGCTCTCCCTTCCACCAACCTTCTTCAACTTCACCAAGAACTTCTATCACGTCGTCAATGTTCAATTCTAATTCATCCCTGTTGGCCGGTTTGTAGCTAAATAAAACTTTGCATTTTCTTGCGTTTTCTGGTGAAAAATATGATTATAATATAAGTAACATACATAATTTATACTTATTGTAAACATAGGAACATTGGTCTGAAAGGAAGGGAACAGACTTACTTTTTCTCAAAACGACGCCAGTAGAATTGTGAACAATCTGCAATGCATAGTGAGGATTAATTACAGGTTGAGAAAATAATTTCAAGCTGATAGGGTACCTTAACATAGTTGTCAGGGAACATTCCTTTCTTGCCATCTTTGAGTCCTTCCATCCATCCATCCGGCATCGGTTTGATTTCGGTTATCACGTCGCCTTTCTTCAACGTCAACTCGTCTGGCTCGCGGGCCTCATAATCGAATTGGACCACAGCCTCTGCACAAAGACAACAACACACTAGTTAATAGAATTATTTGAATTTATTGAGAAAAAATCGTCAATAGTGACTGGTAGTGGAGAATCGTGATAAAAGGAGCAAAGGGGGATTACATAACGAAATGTGTAATAGGAGAGAGAGAGAGAGCATTAGCAATGGTAGAAGGGACGAGCGAAGCAAAAAAAAAAAAAAATGGTAAAATCGTGCGCGACGGCAACGGAGTCGCGGCCACTTACCCATTCGTCGTCGGTGGTTGTACAACGCAACGGACGACGGATTTATTCATCTGGCGTACCAGAAGCGGCAACGGTCACGGTGAAGGCGACGGCACGTCATATCTGGCGAATTCGCGCGAACATTAGCGGCACAGTGGCGATTCGCGTACGGTGGCGTGAGTGCGTGCGTGCGTGTTGCTACGACGACAGCACCATCGCCGATGAGATCATATCCGTAAATATTATTATTATTTTGTTATGTTTGTAGTTGTTGTTGGTTTAGTGTTTGTGACGATGAGAACTGTGCAGAGATTTTTTCCCGTTTTTTCAATGTTTCAAACTCATTTATTATTATTATTGTACCTACTATCGGGTCGTTATCGCCGCTACGCGCAATCGCCTACGATAATGACCAAAATACGCGTAACACGCGACGACTTTCCCGCGGCGACCGCGGTTTAAGAAAAAACGATGATAGTCATAGTAATAATAATAATACGATAGGTACGACGTCGCGTGCGTGCGCGAGTGTGATTGTGTGTGTGAGTGTTACCTAGGACATGGGTATTTTCTTATTCCGAGTTCTCCTGTTAACGCGGCGACCGGCGTGCGGACGACGGAGAGGTAGAAAATAAAAAAAAAAAAAACCGGCAAGGAATCGTGCGCCCCGCTTTTCGGTGGTTATCTTTCTCACGATAACGTTTTGTTTTCTTTTTTTTTATTCTAGTACAATTGATATTATTATTATTATTTTTTATCTCTGGAGATGACGACGAATCGCAGACGAAACGTGAACTTTCCTCGCTATGAATATATTATTATTATTATATTAATCGTGCGACGGACGACTGTACGCGAAACGAGTGGCGCGCGCGACTGCTGCTGCTGCAGATGACTACCACTGTACGCGGCGACCGCCCACCCGCCACCGTGTTCACTGGAGTTGGAGTTGTGTAGTCGAGTATAGTTGTTGTAGCCGTAAAATGTTGTTTCGACGACGACGACGACGTTGTAGCCACATCAAGGACGCGAATTTTCCCCGTCCCCCCTCCACCCTCCGACCCGTTTCTACCGTGTGATAACGGTAAATATTACCGCTGCCGCCGACAAACGCGCGCGCGTTTTGAGGAATAATAATAATATAATAATAAATTTGCAGTCCGTGTGTACCTGGATAGCAACAGTGTTATGGCCGCGGCTGCTTTTAGACTCTAGTTTGTGAGTCGTAATAGTATTATAATAATCGTTCGCCGGTCGAACAGGTGATCCAGGTACGAAGACGCATAATTGGGCATGTGTTGCACCTGTTCCGCGATCGTTTCTTTCTGTTTTTTTTTTTTTTTTATTGTCTCAGCGTCTTGAGCTGTGTGGGCTGGGTGCCGCGTGGCCGGAAACAAACGAGCGGACGTGTTAAGAAGATTCCCCGGAAGATCGCCGCATCGTCGTCGTCACAAAATGCCACGCGTTCGCAATTCCTATGATGTGTCTGCGGACAGAAATGATCCACGAAGCTAGGCGTTCATTAAAACCATTATTATTATTATTTATTCAGCCAAAACAATTAATTATAATAAAATAATTTAATAATAGCTGATACGAATACCAACTGAGCTATGCTCGTACCTGGTATACGGAGTTCAATGATATCACAATTCGTTTAAAGTAAATAATATGCGATTAAAATAAGATATAGGTAATTAATAACAAAACATGACAAAAGAGAAAAAGAATACCAAAAAAAAAAAAGAATTATATTACATATTATAGATACATTATTAATATATTATACGATATTATGTTTAGACATAATATTGACTTTTTATGATTTTATTGATACACATTATCATCAAGACCACTGACTATTTTATTTATGGTCTTTTTTATTTGATTTTTACTAATTATATTCATTATATCATTGGTATTATTGAAATGACTTTCACATAAACTTTTTATTAGACTTTTTACTTCATTATTGAAATTGTTGAAAACAGTTTTACCCATGTGATTAGGAGAATTCCTAGAACTAGTCAATAAAGTGTATTATGGTTTAATGTATTTTCCTGTTCTGTCTATTATTCCTGTGTTAATAATATTATTAATTATCATTAATTAATATTCTACTCGTATCCGTGTGATAACGTGAACTATAATCGGGTGTCAAATTTATATTAAAAATCGTCATTATTGTGTCACCTACCCCAGGTGTGGGTACAATTTATTTCGAGAAACTAGTTGTGGCCTTAACGAATACGAGTAAACGGGTTTGATAATAATATCATAGATACCTAATATTAGTAATATTCGTGTTTTTTTTTCATTTACTCGTTGTGAAGTTTTACATTTTTACGGTATTATAATTCGGGTACACACTTGAGTTCTCATCGACAAATTGGCGAATTTATTTCATACTACATTTTCATGTTATAAAACAGTATAACCGGTGTACATCTAGTTTAATACTCGAGTTTAATTAGCATGACAAATGTTAAGATGATGCGTCAAGAGAAATCTCGGTGGTCATTAGTTCTGTGTTGTTATGATGGACATTATAAAGTATCGTTTGTCAAGAATCGACCGATTTCCCATTTTTTTCCGCCCGAATACACCCATCTATAATTTATGTATTGTAAAATTCTCATTTGAATAATGTAATCGTATCACCGTTCCGGACATAAAAAAAAATATACTCGTTCGACATGAGTTTGAAGCACCTGAAGTACTCATATTAGTTATTACATATTATTCTTCTTAGAATTTCAAATTAAAACTAGCACACCACGACACATAACATGAACACGTTCTCACGCAACCCTTTTTGTAACGCCCAGTTACGCACCCATATAGCGTACTGTTTACGTAGTTTCAACAATAATAATTATTAAACTCGTGCGTACTGTCATTCAATTAAATTTTTAAGCGAATGCAGTCCGCAGGATGGACGAAGAAAATATAATGAATTCGAGTATTTTTTTTATTTTATTGCATATCCTTAAACTGATGTTTTTTTGTAAAAAGTAATTCAATAGTTATCCCAGTTAATAATTTTATAGTCGCTGATTTTTCGTCGTTTAAATTTCTTAAGAGAACATTGTTATTGCTATTTTTAGCCTCTATATTATATTATAGACAGATTTTTTTACAATCTTCCTACACGAAAAGATGGTTAGATTTTGGTCCTGGTGAAAAATAATCATAATTATGTTTCGGATTTTAATGCACTATAAAACCTAAAATATGCCTTAATAAAGTACTATTTAATGTAATTTGTATTAAAATTTCAGTTTTTGAGTGGATCGAAGAAGCTAGTGTTTTTACAACATTGTTTATTTTAGTTTTTTATTATTTCTTTTCTGTCAACACTTTTATGTATGAAAATAATAATAATTCTCAGTAGTTTTTTCGAAATTTATAAATAAATCAGAATATATTTCTTTCACTTATCATTATAGTTTGTTCAAATAATGAAGTTTAAAATTTTATAATATTATATCCATAGCACCATAGTCTATAATATGTATCTATAGCGTATTTTATATATTACTATAATAACAGTAAGCAAATAATATTTCGTTTAGAAAAATAAAAGCAAGTAATCACAGTATGTAAAACGAAAATACAGAGACTCGATGTTTGACATTTGTTTCGCTTTATTCACATTAGCGCAAGGATAATGATGTATAGGCTGCTATATTGTAAAGAATCTTTATTTTTTTGTTTTCACGTAAGCATTATTATTTGAATTAATGAACTTCAAAATTTATTCAGAATATTATACTGAACAAAAAACAAAATATGTGACAACTGCACATTATTGTAAAGTACCACTGTATAGCTAAGTGTAAGAATTAAAAGATAATTTGTTTTTGAATTTTCTATAAGAGAGTTATATTTGAGTGATTGACAAAAACTTAAAATGTCTATTGATAAAACGCATCCTAATGAAAAATGTATACTATTTAAGAACAGCATTCAAATAAAAAAAAAATTAAAATATAAAAATACATAAAATTTCTAAAACAATCATACAAAAAAAGCGTAATCCGTTAGAGCGAAATGACTCAAAATGTAGTCTATTTGGGCGAATAGTTATATACCGTTTGGACGAATGTTTATTCGACTAAAAATACCGTTTGGGCGAAAATATATATAAATGGGTTTGTAGGTAAATTATATTTTACAGTAGACAGTTTTTGCACGTGTTTTTGTCTTTACGCTCCTTCGACGCCGTCGCTTCGTTCCGCCCAATCTATATACGTTCCTTAAATTGCTGTGCAACTTGAGGACTGCTATTGGTTTGATAATCGATAAGCTAATTATACAGGTTACAATCGTAGTACAAATGAGTGTTACTAGTTGTCCACGACACAATAAACAATGTAATATTATTAAAATTATTTTTGAATAGTAAAAACTTGAATTTTTTTTGTACATGAAGGTTTTAGATTCTGAGTGAAGCTGAGTAGCTTGTGATTGTACAATGATGTTTACTTTTTCAAAATTTTTTATTTTTTATTTTTTTATGTGTACATGTTTTTGTATAGTAAGACTTGAACAAAAATTTCGACCATAAACTTTTTGAAACTAGATTTTTCTGCAGATGGTACTTAAAAGTGGTCATTTTTTTTGAAACTCTTAATTGTTTTCTCATAATTATTCAAAATTTGACAAAAAAGATTCGAAAACTTTATGAAAATTTAAAACATAGGGAGACCATAATATGAGAAATAATATGCTAAGAAAATTTTGAAAATGTGAAAAAAATGTTTGAAATTTTTTTTTTTACTTTTTTTTCTTATCAGAATTTTTTTTTATCTTTAGTTTTCCTTTTCTTTATCTTTTAGTAATAAAAGATAATTTTTTTTTATACATGATATTTTTTTTTTTGTGCACATTTAAGTATTTTTAGTTCATATTTTAGCGCTTTTATGAATATTTTTAAGAGCATATTAGAGTGCTTATAATAACTTTTTCTAGAGCTATAAGTTATGAGCCCTGGTAATTACACTAATTTTAAAATTATAAAAATTTATATGATATGGATAATTAATTACTATTATTAAAGTAAATAATTTATAAACCAATTGTTGGTAAATTCACTAACTCTTAAATTTTTATGGAGGCTTAAAATGAATAATAATGTCTTGTTTTAAAATATGGAAATATGACTTTACATAAAACATAATTATTATTTATTATATTATATATTGTTTATAAACAATACAGTAGGTAATAAAATATACACTGTGTTGATGAATCATATAGGAATTTCATGGTTTTGTTTCCTGGTCTGACTTTCGAAAATATACTATTGTACTAATAGTCTTATTATTATAAAGACTCGACAGTCGACGTGTTACACGTTGGTACTATACCGAAATTATAAAGCTGTACATTTGTTGTTTTAAAAATAACAAAAATGCAATGAGATTTGTTTTATACAAAGAATGTTACTAAATAGTAATTAAAATTATTGTTTATAATAATGGTACGTTTTGATTCGTTTAGTATGTGTTAGATACATTTTCCGAAAAAGGTATAACTTTGCTCATTGTTTCATTTTCATGCTGTACACTTGAAAACAAATCAGAGAGTATACATATACAGCTCCGAAATTCGTAAAAAAACATGAAAATATTGGTGTAAGTATGGTGAAAGAGAGGGCTGAAAGTTGATATCTCAAAAAGGTATATCCTTGAAAGTAATTTAATTCATATACAATATTTCAACACTCTTTTGTCTTTATCTTAATTTAGAATGTTTGTAAATGGTTATCAATTTTCCGAAAAACATGCTATGTTGGTGTAAAAATTGCGGGGATCAGAAATAAATGTCGAAACCCTTAAAAGCACATCCTGAGAATCATCAATTGTGAACTTATAGGAGTACAAAGTTACAAAGCTTTCAAAAATCAGTTTTATGCCTTCCTATTTCTTTGAATTATTTTAGAAAAATTAATTTTGGACAATGTAGTTTAAAATTAACATATAAAATATAAATCATATGCAACCGTTTTGACAAATCTTCATTCTGTTGGTTCGCTCACCAACCCCCTTATATTTTATAAATTTATAAATTCTTATAATTTATCTCCACTTTTACTATTTCAATCCGCCTATAACACACCCCTAATTCCAGAGTATGAACTCATTTGGTATAGAGGGAGCCGTTAAGGGTGTCCAAAAGTAGCAGGAAATACATATATATATATATTATATATATATAGGGTGTCCCAGTAAGATTTGACAAATGTAATAACTAATAATTTTTGTTGTATCAATAATTTTTAACTTTTTTAGATTCTGAGTGGAGCGAAGAATGTATTGCTTTTAAAATTTTGTGTGATCCATTATTTTTATATTTTGAATTAATAAATATTCTTTATCATTTTGCCATTATTATAATATTATGTAAAATGTACGTGACACGGGAAATCTTTCCAAAATTACATGTGGATTTTTTGTCATTTATCATCGACATAAAATAATATGGAATATAACACACACGCCGTGCTGCTCTGCAACACGTGAAATGTGTCGAATTAATGTGTATGCACATAGTAATAATGATTATTGTGTTTACTTTGGCTGAATGATTTGCGTACACGCGTGTATGTGTCTCGTTTCTGTGCGTATGAAATTTATTCATATTTTTAATAAAATACATAGTATGTATCATCAAGCGTTGCACTTGTCCTGTACTTAAGTATCGGGTCAATTGAATTAGCCTTGACCGTTATTATTGTCATCTCTCATCAGTGGGACACGAAAAACTTTTCATGCTAATTAATGTGCGTAACACTGTGTATGTAAAATGCGTATATACGTGTACACATGTATGAAAAAACACACAAACATCATCGACGCGTTTACGTCGATTTATTTATTTATTTTTTCAACAGCTCATCATTATAACGTATTCAATATTAATATATTTTTGACAACCATCACCTCCGTTGTGCGTACGAATGTATAGAAAAAGTTTAAACTATATACCGGATTATTATTTGTCAGTAATTTTTTTTTTTTTTTTAGACAAATTTGTCATTTAGATGGGGTGGGGAAAAGGTAAATATTATAAAAATATAAAGAAGAAATATTAATAAATTATTAAATATGGGTCAGCGTGTATAGTACAATAAAATATACATTATTATTAATGCACTGTTAGTTAATAAAAAAATTTTAATTTTTTACTATTTAAATAAGTAGTAAGTGTATAAAAGTTATATGCACGAATGGTTAAACATTTAAACCAACGTTTTAAAAACAAGTAAAATTTAAATATTATAAAGTAAAGAAGTAGATTAACTGAGAAAAAATTAAAAAACCAAATAAATATATTGTTTACAATTAGAACTGTTCGAGATGATTTAGTTCGCGTAATCGAACTTAATTTTTCTCGAATTTCTCTTAAAATCTGAGGTGTTCGAGGGTTCGAAGATTTCAGAAACCCATCCCTAATTAATTTTTCCAATATATTTATTAACATAACTAGCGAAATACTTGAGATTTATAATATGAAAAAGCAATTCTTGGGATTTAAAAACGGTTTTTAACTTTGAATTTTGAATTTTATTATTTTTTTGGCTACATGAAACATTACCTGTTTACAATTTTATTTTCTTAAAATAAAAATAAATATTTATTTTAAATTGTAATTACCATATTATAGTTCGATGGCCATTGTTGTTTTTTCATATATATTTTCAAGCAAATATAAATAATATTATAGCTTAAAAGAGGCTACATTTGACGAGTGAATTTTAACCGAGGGTCAGCTGACCCCCTGAACCCACCCCTAGATTAGCCACTTCATAAAAGTATTATATAAATAAACATAGATGTGAAAATATTAACTCTTTCGTTCCACTCAAAATCTAAAATCAGAAGTGGTGGGTACACTAATGTTTTCAAAAATAGATTGGAAAATCAGTACCCCATCAGTATCTCTTTCCAAAAGTCGAACAATCCTTATAATAATTCAGTTGATTATGAACAGAAATATGCTAATCGCGAACACACGAACATTAATTGCTTGATTTAATTAAATTATGTATTACACTGCTATTATAGTTACCTACTAATTATTTTTATAACATAAATGTAGGTATATCGAATCGCGGGGTATTACGATGGGTATCGATTAAAACCTCTTGTACAGTGTGCCTGTGCACACACATGTACACTCAACGAATACACGCATGACGTGTACGACTTGGATGATTCATCTGTTTAAGAATTTGCGTTTTGGTCTGCCGAATCACTATACCTCAGCACATTGTGGAATGGCGACGTTCACGCCCTGTGGCCATGGTTGAAAGTTGATTATTATACATACGTATTATAATAATAGTGAATTCTACGCGTATTTTTATACGTGAGCGCTACATGAGCGCAAGGAGAAGAGGACAATGCGAGGCACATTTGCCGCCTCCCCCTCTTGGACTTTAAAGCTGCAACTTTAATATTTATAATGTTATAATATAAAGTTTATTATGTCCCAGAAGTCCCGTGCCGTTCTTGATAACTAAGCGGCATATCGATTTGATTTTTGAATTTTGGTTTTCTAGAGATTAATCTCTATACAAATTACAATGCTATGAAAAAATCCGAAATTTATTGAAAATTGGCCGAGTTAAGTTTTTCAAAAATTCAAAACATCCATTTTTTTTAATTAAAATTTATTTTTTGAACATTTTTAAATAGATATCTTTATCATTCTTTCTAAAAGTTAATTAAAAAAAAGTAAAATAAAGTTTAGACAAAAAAGCCGGACATACTTCGCACCACGGATATTCTTCGGTCTTCGGGTCAGATACTCTTGAAGGGTTGTATAATTATTTTAAAGAAACGATACATAATTTCTTCAATAAGACGATTTTGAACGAAAGAAATTAATATTATAAAGAACAATAATAGTCGTCATTTTCAACACACCAAGAGTATCTGACCCGAAGAGCGAAGAATATCAGTGGTGCGAAGTATGTCCGGCTTTCTTGTCTATATATTACTTTACATTTTTTTTTTTTTTAACTAATAAATAAAGAAAAGGGAAAAAGAATTAACAAAAAAAATAAGTGTTAGAAAAATGTCCAAATTTTTTTTTCACATTTTCAAAATTTTCTCGCGCCAAAATGATTCACATCTATCTATGTTTAAATGTTCGTTAAGTATATAGTATACTTTCTGAATTATGTAATTTGCAAAAGGTAGATTTTTTTTTAAATACATTTTTGGTGCTTGATTTGATCGTGCCCTACCCTATTAAAATTCCCGCGGGCGTCAATGCATTACCACAACGGAGATTTCAGTAGTTATGCATAAATTACGCCGGCGTGTGTAGCACTAAATGTGTGTGACTCGAAATTATCGAGTTTTTCTATAGATTTTTTTGGCAATAAAAATGTATTCAGTGAACCCGAATACGGTATTTTGCACGAACCAAGCCTGCGAGCACGCGGGTCGAGTTGAATCACCTAATCTGCCGATTAAGTTTACGGGGATACCTATTTGAGAGATTAATTTGTATTATTATGACCCGTTTACGACTATATTGAGTATATCAACGTTTAGCTTTCGTAATTTTCGTTGTGTAATTTTTTATTCCGTTTTTTGAATAAACACACTGTCTTTGTGCGATAATAGTTTATATAATATTACTATGGTATACTTTTGTAAGGGTTTTTAACCTTTTTAGTGCGAGAGAAAACATTTCCCAGGCTGTACACATTATAAAAATATAAATTTTGTAAAATTATACAATTAAAAATTATAGTCATCATTTTTTAAACACACTCACCAAGAGTATCTGACCCGAAGTGCGAAGAATATCCGTGGTGCGAAGTATGTCCGACTTTCTTGTCTATACATTACTTTACTTTTTTTTTTTTTATCTACTAAATAAAGAAAAGGAAAAAATAATTAATGAGAAAAATAAGTGTTAGAAAAATATCCAAAATTTTTTTTCAAATTTTCAAAATTTTCTCGCGTCAAAACACAGTGTATCTTTATTTAAAATTTCATATATGTAATTGTATCACAAAATGATGGTTTCCGAGTCTTTTTCTCTAGTTTTGAGTAGTTTTTCCAGTTTTTCCAAAAAAAAAAAAAAAAAAAGAATTGAAGAATTAAAAAAATTCAAAAAAGGACATCCTACCATTAACTACACGGTTCAAAGTGCAATCAACCAAACGGCGTAGGTATGGTATAGTGTTTGTTTCATTTAAAATCGTGGCGTTACTGAACGTTTAATATTTCTATACAAATTAGCACTCACTTTCTTTCCTTTTGATTTGTACTTATTTTCTTTAATGCAGAGTGATAAACCACTATAAAACGAACACAATACATAGAATTATTATCAGACAACTCGGTCTTGGCAATAATGCGTTAACATCAAATCAGAATTTTTCAGCATTTTACTCTGTTTACTTGATTGATCATACCTAAAATATATATTGTCTTTAAATTACTATTTACAGATAAATAAGTTTGGTATTTTTACTGATAGAGTAAAAATGATTAAGCACTAGGTATTTTTTTCCAGCTATCAGTTCATATTGAAATATAAAACTAACTTAGTGATAAATACATTTTTTTTGTAATAATAATAGACAATTTATATAATTTTTAAGTAAAATTCTTTTTTTAATAAACCGAATGATAAAAAAAAAAAAAAATTATGGGAGTGAACTTTAAAAAATTAGCCACCCCTGGCGTAGAGTTTAGCACAAAATATGCATATAAATGGCGTCGTGTACGCAGTTCATATTGTGAACATTTTGAGGTACGCAATTCTGTACGTTTATTACCTAGAATTATTGTTGTGAAACGTTGCCGTATTTGTAATACCTAAAATTGTCAACTTAGTGTTTTTATATTCGTTAAATTTGTAACATATTATTGTGTAAATAATATATTAAACTATGCATTCTTCTTAAATCGAAAACAATCTTTTATTTTTATTTTTATTTTTTTTGAAAAACAGGAATTCAATTAATTTAATCGCAAATTTAATAAATCAATAAATGGCAACATATAAAATATGTACTAATTACAAACCGTGACAAAATTATTGTAGAAAAATATCATTGATTATTAATTTTATAATCAATAATAATACAACGGTAGTTGAATTTATAGTAACTGGTCGATTAGCCTAGACCAGCGCCATATTGTGTATATTTGTATGGTGTGTATGGCAGGGGTGGCCAATATGAATATGTTCATGAGCCGCACGGATAAATAAAATTATATGAAGAGCCAAAAAAAGTCTTTTGATTTCATTTTTAGAGTATGTTATTGAAAACAAGATTTCCAGTATTGAATCTCTCATTGCAATAATTAAAGCAACTCACGGAATAGAACTTTTAGAATTTTAGTCTAAAAAGTTTGAAAATAATCGTCACTCTGTTATGAAATTTTGTAAGAATTGCACACAATTAAAAATCAATCTTTTGGAATGACATTTTCTTGTGAATCATTTTAATTGATGATGATCCAAATATTTTTCATGTATAACTAAAGATCATCTTAAGGAATAACTCTGAGTCGATCATACTTCAATGTAACCAGATTAGAAACACATGGAAATAAAAGATATAAAAAATATATATCATCACAACAATAATACATGTTTATACTAAAACAGTTATTTGTACAATGTCAATACAAATTTAACAATACACACTTAAAGCCATAATTAAAAATTTAAAATTGTGATGAATAAAAAAAAAAAATGTTATATTATTAAATAAGATTATCAATGTTTTCGAAAATTGAATGAGAGCCACATGAAACCACGACAAGAGCCGCAGTTTGGCCACCCCTGGTATATGGTGTTGTGGATGAATTTATCTAATCATTATTGTAGTTTATGTTCTAATCTATTGTTTTTACAACGACTTTATTATGATCAGAATATTATTTTATTTTGTCGTTTTTAGTAACTGTAACTTTTTAGTTTTTTTAAATACTTCACTCAGATTGTAATTATTATTAATTTTCGTAACTAATGGTCAAACCTTTTTTTTGTTAGAAATACATAATAAAATATGTTACTTATCGATATTACAATCTTAGTTTTTTTGCTGAACGTTCAATTTTCGAAATGCAAGTGTTTGTTAAAAACACGAAGTTTTTAAACGGATAAATTTTTAAATCGTAAAATTTGTTTGTAAACACTGTTTCCTAGTATTTATGATGACGTGTCCGAGTGACAATAAAATATTTCTATATTTTTATGCTGCGGGTCGAACGTGCATGAGTTTACAACGGATTTTAATATTACGTGATAGAACAGCACGAGAATTTTTGTGTATTGTGCATTGTGCAAAATAATGCAAATACACGGCGTGTTCATTAAGTAGGTACAAATAAAGAGTACCCCACAGAATGCCTTGATCATTTAAATTGAAAGTGGTTTATTTGGATAGGTCAGTGCACGATTTTTAGGAGAATCTACAGGGTGTTCCGGGTGTTCTGCGGCACCAGGTGTCCCCCAAGGGGGGGGGGCGAAGGTAGCATTTGCTTCTTCCATACAAATTCTCTTTGTTGTTAATAAATGGTTTACAGAAAGCCTATAATTAGTCGACTATTTGAAAAATTAACAAATATTTTCAGGAATAAAAATAATAAGTATAAACAATTTTAAAATTTTAATATATATATTTATTTTTTTTGTAGTAAGGAATTCTTAATTGAAATTATCGTGGTAATAAAAGTTGAATAAAGGTCAGCTGTGAGCTGTTATTATTTTAACCAGGATAATTACTAATTTAATCTATGATTTTACCTACTGTAGTTTTTATGTCAATGAATTTTAACAGAAATATATTCAATTGTTATTAAAATGATGTGATAACTGATAAAAGGTAATAATAATATATAGAAAATTTAGTTTATTGTCATTTTAACTACTTTGTTAACGTTTTAAACATTAAAATTTTAAATAAAAAAAAATTAAAGAGTAAATATTCCATAATTAATGAGCGAGAAAGTTACTTATTGGAAAATAATGTATTAAATTAAGTAATATGCATCGAATTTGTTAAAGTTTATAAAAATTGAATGAAAACTAATAATTTTTATTCATTATGACACATTATATAATGAGTAGGTACTATATAATTATGTATTTTAAATGGAATGGGAAATATCTCCAAAATTAATATTAAGAAGCTTTTTGAACTATTGAATGGACTTTTTGAAGTCCGTTTTAGGTATAGACATAGACGCAATTTGGAAAAAAAAATTGTGGGGATAACATCAGTATTTGATTGATTTAGTCCTCCCAAAAGGCATTAACCTAATGAAATTTTAAAAAAGCAGGGAGGCTTTGTTTGGTTTTTTCTTTTTTGGAGGAGAAGGAGGGAGGTTCGGCTCCAGGCCACCCTAATTTCATCTATGAGTATGAGCAGACCTGTTATGAATTCCTACTTACGCTTATATGGTACGATTTGAGAACATTTTAAATTGTTTGATTTTTCAACTGACAGAGTAAAAAATATTTTTTTCTCTGTAATAATAATAAGTTTTAAGTTAAATTGTCTTGAATAAACTAAAGTTTCACTCTAAACGTTTAATTGAAGAAATGATTTTTCGTTTTTTTTTTTTTAAATTTAACAAATCCATAAAGCTCCAACCGAGGAGTGAAGAATACCCATTGTGCGAAGTATATCCTGCTTTTTTTTTATTAATTTCTCTTACCAAATAACTGTTTATATCAGCGTATAAAATAATGATGTTTTTCCCAAAATTATGTAATATATATATGAAAATGATGAGTACGCACTAAATGACAAAATATGACTTAATCTTCCTAGTATGCAAAATTTATATACATTCAAAATAAAATTCGATGTATAAAATCAGATCGATTTGACAAAATTGACATTTCAAATTCTTATTAAAGTGCATACACTTAGTGTGTGAACATGTAAGTACATAATATATAATTCTGGACTCAACTTCTATATAGAAGTCTTCTTTTACTCGATGTGCACACGTGGTATTATTATTTTAGAAACAATGTACGTGCTTAAACGCGAAAGTCATTTGACGCTAGTGTACAATAATATAATAATAATAAAATATCGTGTACCTAGAAAAAAAAAGGGGAGGGAGAGAAGGGGAAGAATGTTCAAAATTTGGTTATTACGCAAAAGGATGGCCGCCGGTAGTGGTGTCGTCCTTACATTTCTCAGCGGTATATCTCTAGTAATAGTATTATAAATAACATTTAATATTTTTTTTTTTTTTATATTATATTATAAATATGTTATATCGTTTGGTCGTCGAGAGACTCGGACCGCACGTGGTATTGGTTTACCAAAAATTGCGTGCGAGTTATTGCAGCACGACACACGAGTAAAACACAACGATTATAATATAATATATTACATACGCAGAATTATTATACTATATATATATATATATATTATCATATTAAACTTATATTATGCATATTAGGTGCCTGTAGTATGCCCGTAAACGACGACTGACGGGAGACGAAATTCTTCGACGGAGCGTCTCCTCACGTACACTCGTGTTATACTTTAGTTTGATTGTTTTTCATCACCTTTTATATTATCTGTTATCGATGCCTGTGATTACAGTGTGTTGATAACAAGTAATGTGATTTTGGGATATACTAGTAAATAGTAATAATTACTACTGTTATAAAATATATTATTATTAAATAGTTTGTAAGTTAGTATATTAGGAATAGACTTTAATTGTCGTTTATTTGTTTTCAAGTAAGTTTTCACTTTAGTTAAAATAAGGCATGTAAATAATAAAAAAACATTTGTTTTCAGATCAACACAATTGTTTATTCTTATATCTACCTAATTTCTTTAACGATATGTATATGAACGTCGTTATACAGATTATATGTCTAAATATTATAAAATATAATATATAAACGTTCAATCAATAGACACTTAGTCATTTATTTATTTATTTATTTTTTTGAGTGACTTTTTAAAAGTTACTCGAGTACTGATTTTTAAAAAACGATACAACTTGCGATATTTATCGTTTATATGACACAACTGATATATACATATACATGTTTTTGTTTCAAAATTAAGCTAATTGATACAAAAAGCTTTTCATAATATTGTTCTTATGTATCGACATTAGACATTATAACACCTTATTACAATATATAGGTAGTAAGGTTTACAAAAATATTACTGAAAATCATCTTCTATGGAATACCCCCTTAAAGAATATACTTAAGGGCAACCAGCACAATTTTGTGGAAAGCGTTTGTATTTTAAATTTCAAATAAGTATATATAAGAGGCTGCTCGCATAATAATTATTCTGTCCCGGGTCACAGAGTAACTTGTTGAACGGACCTGAACCTTAAACTCTTGCCCGAGTTAAGTGCTTAAGCATACTTGAGCAAATTTTGTGTTGTTTTACAAAAATCCGCTTTTGAAAAAATGATAAAAAAAAATAATTATTACGTTCCTTGGAATATAATAGTACGATGTGATTATGTAAAGATACGTTTTTTGCTATAATAAGCAAGAAAAAATAAATAAAATGTCATTATGTACCATGAAGTCAAGAAATGGCATTACCACCCTAGACGTGCACCTATGTCGTTTATCCCTCGTGCAGGGTCTGCCTGTACTTAAGTAATTTAATATATTAATGATAGTTGTAAATATCGACTATATACATAATAACTAAGGCATGAAATTTAATTCTCAAAAAAAAAAAAAGCTTTTCTTAATACATTAAAAAATGTCTTTATTAAATGCTATAAAAAACCTAAACACAATTTTTTTTAAAATAATTATTAAACTTAATTAGTAATTACATATGGCAGCGTTTATTGTTTTTTCAACCAATGTGCGTTTTTGGAACTCCTTTTTAGTTTGAAAATTACTCAACATAACATTATGTTATTAAATATACCTATAATAAATAAAATATGATCGTAACTCCACGTTTATTGCAGTTAATAAACGGTCATATAAAATGTCCGATTGTCGCACATTTTCTTGCATCGTTTTATAAAATCAAGTTCTTTATCGTTTCAATAAATGAATTTATTTACGATAAAGTTCAACTATTACTTTTGAAATTTGTACATAGAACTTGTTCATTAGACATATTTCACAATTAACCCGTTCACTGTCGTCTATGTGATTAAACGTGCAAAAGTATACAAAATAATATTATTTTTAAAACTTTTTCATTTTTGACGAGATTATATTTTGATCAAAATATATTCCTTTGTAAAAAAAAATATAAGAAAAAAGACCTTTACAAAAAAAATTTTAAAACGCACTGAAAATCGAAAACGATAAAAAATCCACGATAAAAGTTTCGTTTTGAAATTTTTTACGATACTTGAATGAATTTTGTGCTTATTGGAAAGCGTTGTTTTCTAAGCTCCTATAGAAACTAAACTAAATTTTCAATAAAAATCCGCGCCTTAATAATATAATATAATCCACAGTCTACCGTGTATACGTACCGTATTTATTATAATGTTATAAATGACAGTGTATAATAATATGCGTGATCGAGACGTGTAAAATAATAATAATATATTGTACGTACTGGCACATAAT
Organism: Stegophylla sp. TES_Ste_2020; assembly: GCA_025469315.1. Taxonomy (NCBI): domain Eukaryota; kingdom Metazoa; phylum Arthropoda; class Insecta; order Hemiptera; family Aphididae; genus Stegophylla; species Stegophylla sp. TES_Ste_2020. The sequence goes on along the minus strand of JAIPRM010000727.1, from coordinate 17,500 downwards.
ATAATATTATTGTGTACCTTTACAACGGTTTACCGGTGTACGCGCGCGACCTGGCAAAAAGCCACGTTTAGAGAGGGTCGTCTGTTGAATAGTAACGAAACGGCAAAATAAATGTCAAACTTGTATAGTTATAGTCATTGTGCGCGCCGTACCATTATATTATTATACATACGGCCTTACCTCTGCATACGCTTATTGCTTGTATTGTGTATTATGACGCGAAGCGTGCACAATAATAATATTATAAGAAGTAATATTACTGCGCGAGTTTCACTCCATACAAGTTTTACACACGAGATTATTTTTAGATTCTGAACGAAGTGAAGAAGCTAGTGTTTTTACATTGATGTTTATTTTTTATTTTTTTTTTTTTCTGTGTACAACTTTTCGTATAGAAACACTTGTCCAAAAAGTTTCGATCAATAACTTTTTGAAACCGGATTTGCCTCTTTTTAAAATTAAATACACCCGTCAAGAGAATTCCACCCATCGTGCGAAGAACACACATCGTGCGAAGTATGTCCGGCTTTTTTTCAATTATATTATTCCAAAGTCCAGAAGAAAGCGTGTTTCGCAGGGATGCAACGGCGACATAGGCGCCCGGAGAGGGGGCAAGATGGGGCATTTCCCCCCTCCTCTAGACTATTCAAAAGTGCTTTTAACTATAATAAGATAAAATCGCTATATAATAGATTTCTTTTTACAATTTTAATTTCAAAATTATATCATTTTTCTTTAGACTACCTAATTGTATCCAATAATGACATAATTAATAACTTAGTAACAATAACAAATATGGAGAATATTGGTGATTTAAAAAAAAATAAAAAATAAAGGTTGCTCACACAATTTAGGCTCATTAAACATTTTGGTCTTTAATTTTTTAGAAAAACGGCTTTTTCCTATGAAAAGGTTGCCGACCTTTGTGTCTTAGTGGGTATATTGAATTTTAAGGTAATGATAAATCTTTTCTTCATAAAAGCGATTCTGAGAGAAGATTCAGTTTATTTAAGAAAATTTAACATACGAATTGGAGTGAGGGTGTTTTTGGGAGTTTTTTCAAACTTTTATTTTCATGTCTCCTAGTAACCAACAAAAAAAGCTGTGTCCTAAATTTCATTAAATTCGTTTAAATAGTTTTTTCTCTATATTGGTTAAATGTTTTGCAAATTTTTGCCAAATTTTATGACCCTTCAGACTATAGTGTTCATTCCAGAACGTTACCGGATGAGAAACCCACGTCCCGGCGCCTTGACAAGTTTCTTGGAACATCGTTTTGTTCCGATTTTGAACTTTTGCACAGCAATGTCCAATAATTTAAAATTATTTTTTAATTATTCGTTTATTATAATTTGAAATTCAGTTATCTGTTTTATTTTGTACAAGATCTGTAAATATAAATTGTATCAATTCTTGCAATGGTCATAAAAATCAAATTTTATTTACTCGGATCAAATGTATGAACACATCGAATATTTTCCATGATGACATTTACATGTACTGACGTTCGAAATGAAATGGATACAAAACTATACATTTCTAAAGTGTTGTCTGATAGCTAAAATATATGGTTTGTGTGGAATTTTTTAATAAAATAATTGAAAAAGCCGAATATAAGTCGCACCATGGGTATTGTTCGCTTCTCGGATAGGATACTCTTGTTGGGAGCGGAAAATTTTACTTAAAAAAGTATAAAGTTTGTGATCACAAAATTTTTTTATTTTTTACTCGGCCAGTTTTATATTCCATAATTAACCGAGGAAAAGAAACATAATTTCAACGAGAAAAAGAAGTATTTAACAAATAATAATAGAGCCTAGTAACTGTGGTTTATAACTTCATTTGCAAGAAATAACACTTTCTAACAGTGTTGTCATCTAGTTATAAACCATGGAAAAACAACGATTCTCATTTAATTTAAATCATTAATGGAATGTTATGCAGATAAGTACCTAATTCCTTCTATTATACTAATGAGATACACGGTTGGATGCTTGTTTGATGTTATGGAACAGCATAAATAGTGAAATACTATTATGTCTGTCATAAATTCATAATCAATTAAACTCTGCACTGGTATATAATTACATGTTTACAGACATATGTCATAACTATAAGTGTCAATTGGATCAAAGAATCCAAACAAATACATTTTCTATTTAACAAAATAGTTTTGAAGAATAATTATAATCGAAATAGGTTATTTATATGCAAATTTATTGCTGTAAACCAGATCTGGCACAAATGGCAACAATAACTAATAAGTAATAAGTGATAACAAACCCGTTTAATTCAGTCTTGTGTTCACTTTAGTTGCATATTATCTTTGATAGTTTTATAAAAACTATTCTATTATTTTGTGAGCTTAAATATTATTTTAATGAAAAATATAAAATAATTTATTAATTATTATTAATTAGCTATAGCAGGTACAACAGAATAATTTATTCAGTATTTTATTTTATTTGTTATACTAATATTTACAGACTGTTGATATTATTATATTTCAATATCTTAATTTTGTATTTAGAAGGTGTATTAAAATGCTAAATTGTGTAATTATTTTAAAAAAGGACGTATTTCACATCTTGGGTTTCTGCGCTCCTCAAGTGGGATACTCTTATGGGTGTATTCAGTTTTAAAGAAACGATAAATATTTTTATTTAATTAAACGATTTTAATTATTATTTTATGATTTCAATAATGAATGACAAAATTCAATATGAGATAACTGATTTTAAGTTTAGGAGTTTATCCGTGTTAATAATTTGAATTTTAACATTTTACCATTTTAATATTATTATTATTATTAAATATGTATCTGATCTTTTCACATTTTAATTGTTCATGAAATCAAGTTTTATTTCAACGGTTATATCAAGATAGAAGAAAAGACCTTTGAGAATATCGTAGAAAAAATTGTATTTTTGTAAAATGCCGTTTTTGTAATATTATACGTGTGAGAATTGGTAGATCTTAAAAAACACATATTCTATTAAGCCCTGGTGCAAAGTTAAAAACGAAAATATAACACAAGAGAAATAATAAAATGATAGGTACACGTTAACGATAATATTATACATGTAATAGGTATAATATATATATATATATATATATATATGCTTGTTTGTATATTTTTGGTACTTACAATAATACTATAATAATATGATGTCATGTTATCGTTCACATGCGATACATGACATTACTGAAATTCGCACATTGTATTAACATTAAATAGCGTTAAAAAAAAAAAAAAAAAAACAACTTAATATTTTTTACATAGGTATACTTATTTGTATATTATAATATAGGTACAACACAATTAATAAAAAGGCACTCGCGACAGTACAAACATATTTTTATAAAAATAAGGAGACTAGTGTTTTTCATCGTATAAAAAAAAAACAACAAAATACATAACATTTTATTTACAAATGAAATTCGAAACGAAACACGAACGTACGAAATACAAAAAAAAAAAAAAAAAAACGATTTAGGAGAAATGTGTAAATCGCGAACGTAGTAACTAATAATTTATACTACACCTATGCGATTTGTTTGAGCTACAGTAATAATATGTATATAGGTGCGCGTACACAGCAATACGACAATAAAACGGCTGTGGTGATGAATTTATTATTACAGTGTATACAGGACAATGTACCGCAGATTTTCTATATTAAGTACAAGACACAAAACAAAAGAAAAAAAAAACACTTAAAACGTAACGAGTAGAGAAAAAATGGTGCCCAAAAAAAAAAAAAAAAAATCCATTATTATTATTGTATACATTTCTTATTATAATATTATAATGCAGTCGAAACCGAAGGGGATTCGGGTAAGTTCGACCAGTCGAAACATTCAGAGTAATCAAATTATAATAATAATTACTCGACGTATATATGTCAAAGGAATAAATATTTTGTCTCGAGTTTTCGGTAATTATTTTAAATTACCGGTTTCAATCATCGCTCACCTCCTGAGCACCTCAATGGGTACGTTTCGATTTTTTTCAAAACGCTCTTTTTTCACATACCTACCCCGACTACTGTTAACACGTTTTTATTTTGAACACGACCCCTACTGTGTTAAAATAAAAAATATCGAAAATTAAATAGTAATTAATTCATCTATAATAGTAGTAGTGATATTCTCATGTGAATATTATTGTATTGCGGTATATACAGTAGCGTTGCAGTATAATATTAATACAAGTGAGTGAAAAATATGCGATTTACACGATCGATAATATAAATACATTGATGTTTAATTTGTGTAAATAATCGAGAAATAAAATATACAAATATTATGTTATCCGGGTAAAACGGGTCACTCGTCTGGATCCGATTAATAAAATAATAATAATTTTTATTTATTATTATTATTATCATCATAAACGGTATAGGTAAGACAATAAAAATACGTATAGCGTTTAAAACACTAAATGATTATCATTATTGTCGACGTTACACAGGGGCGTCATTTGAGGGATTCAGACTCTATACTTAGGCAGCTCTATTTTTTTTTTTTTTATAAATGTGTTGCTGGCCTGCATAAAACATAGTTGCTAACATAGTTGATAACGTATGAAATTCAAAAATTTTCCATCTTCAGCCTCTACTAAGTGTTCGGTCATCTAAGACGATGCAAGAATTTGCCTGCAGCACTCCACTGCATGTACGGGATGAATTTAAAAATCACATTATTGCTTACCACTTAACTGGCCAAAATTTTTAAATTATTATTTTTTTTTTTTTTTAACTTGTACTTATTCACTGAGTTAAAGTATACACAATTTGTTTTCTTTATTTCTGACCTTTCTTTTTTCATGATATTATGGTTTAAAGGAACTTAACTTTTCACTGCAGAAAATACTATTCTACCTATATACATAATATACCTACTAAATTGATACACGAAGGTGTGGTAAATGTATTGTAATCATTATAAACGGTAAATTATGGTGAATTGTACAATATCAAAATATTAATTGGATATCATATAATTCGATACATTACGTATATTTGGGAATGTCATAAAATATTGTTGTATATTATCCAGTATGTGAATATGTACCCAAAATATGAAGTCCGGTAAACAAATAAATAATACCGAAATTCAGTTTCTTAACTTTGTACGAGAGCAGTAAGTATTTGAAGTAAAAAGGATATTGTCGAAATCGGCCCGAATCAAACGTTTGCATCCCTATTGAAAAAAAAACATACTGAAACGACGCCCCCCTCGAGTCGTCACAATAACAGTCGTTACGCCTAGTCATAATAAATAATATTATTATAACTCGACTTAATAATAATGCGCGTAATAATAATAACAACGCGAACCCCGCGTCGTCGTCGTCGTCACAGGCGCTCGCCGCTTATGCACGTGGCTATGTTGTAGTACGCGTTGTCCGAGAATCTGTCCAGCTGTATGTAGTCCGTCTCGTCCACGATCAACTTGTTGAGCAGATCCAGCAGCTCGGCAAAGTCCGGCCGGTCGTCCGGATCGTTCTCCCAACAGTAGAACATGATGTTGTACACCTGGCGCCGGCAGTGTTGCGGCTTGTCCAGCCGGTGACCGTCGCGGATGCGGTTCATCACGTCCTTGGCCGCCATGCCCGGGTACGGCGTCGAGCCCAGCGTCACGATCTCCCACATGAGCACGCCGAACGACCACACGTCCGACTTGGCCGAGTACATGTTGTCGTACAGCGACTCGGGCGCCATCCACCGGATGGGCAGCCGTCCCTCGGACTTGCGCTCGTACACGCGGCTGGTGGCCACGTCGCGCGCGAACCCGAAATCCGAGATCTTGCACACCCGTTCGTCCGTCACCAATATGTTCCGGGCCGCCAGATCCCTGTGTATGATCTGTGCCGGGAAGCGACAGATCAAAAAAAAAACAAAAACAAACGTTAGTTATTGTTATTTTTAGATTCTGAATGAAGTTAAGAAGCTCTAGTGTTCTTACAATGATGTTTATTTATTATTTATTTATTTTTTTTCTGTGTACAACTTTTCGTATAGAAATACTTGTCCAAAAGTTTCGATCGATAACTTTTTGAAACCGGATTCGCCTCTACATTGTACTTTAGAGAGGTCATTTTTTGAATTTCTCAATTCTTCAATTTTTTTTTTTTTTTTGAAAAAAACTACGCGAAATTTGACAAAAACGACTCGGAAACCATAATTTTTGATCCGAATT
>JAIPRM010000727.1:0-11196 GCA_025469315.1 Stegophylla sp. TES_Ste_2020 | reverse complement strand
ATTAACTTACTTCGTTCAGAATCGTTTTACTGAAGAAATGATTTATCGTTTCTTTAAAATTTAATACGCCCGTCAAGAGAATACCACCCGTCGTGCGAAGTACACCCATCGTGCGAAGTATGTCCGGCTTTTTTCTATTTTTTAGTGTTTTTAAAATTGTATATTATGAAAATACGGAGTGTACACGTTTGAAAATTTATTATTCTGTGTATAAGAGAACCGGAAATGACAACGACGACTGTTTATTATTATTATTATTACTAGGGCTAGAGACGCTTATAGCTCTAAAAAAACTTAAAATATGCATGCATTTATGCTCTAAAAATACACCAAATATGCTAAAATAATCTCTTACAAAAAATTAATTTTACTGTGAAATCTCAAAATATTTAAAAATTGTATTGTTTAATATATTTTAATATGTATTATTAATTCTTTTTCTATTATAATTAATGAAATTTCTTTTTGTTTTTTAAACTTTATTTTTTTTTAAGTTTACATTTAAACAAATAAAAATATCAAATAATATTTTCAACCTCTTCAGAAATTCAGAGAAAAATTTTCCGACACCAAGAAAACTCAAATTTAATATTGAAAAATATGCACTTATATCGAAAAAAAGTGCTAAATATGTAAAAAAATATGCAAATTAAAGAGAACTGCATACAATTCCTGGTGTTATGAAACGCATTTCTACATATTACTTAACTATGTTTTGAATGATTTTTGAAAAACATGCTAACTGCTATAAGTCCCTAGCCCTAATTATTACTATCCATTTTGTATAAATAAAAAAAGTTACACTTAAAGTTTAAAATAACAATATGCGAATTGAAAACTATAAATATTGTTGTTATATGGTTAAAAAGTTGGAAAAAAATTTATATTCAATTCACGAGAAATAAACTTTTTCGTCTTTGACCACGAATATTAACAAGTACTTATATTTACAAATACTTTTTACAAGTAAATTTTACAAGTACTCATATTTACTCTTTGCTTTCTATCCACAAGTGACATGCGACGCGAGTTCATTGAAAAATCCCAATATCCCACTAAAAAAAAAATCTTTTGGTTTTTTACAATTATTATTCATCTGGAAATCGACGGAAACCCATCCTTGGCTCAGTTCGATATGGGAAATGTTTTCTGTACAAAAATTTGCGTCAATAATATCATTGCTCGACTAATATATCAGTTGGTAATTTATTCGCGCGGAAAGCATTCAAAATGAAATTGGTTGTTCCGCGGTCACTCTTTTTCGTTTTTAACTTCCACTTACGAACGTCACAGTTATCGAAATTGAGACATTTTGTATTTTTTTCAAGATCACTAGAATGCTTATAAGTATTCTGTAGTCACAGCTATAGTCCGTGATCAAAGGGACGCGCGGTACTGGCAGAGGTCTTTGAACGCGGAGTTTACAAGTTATCAAATATTTAAGGATTTCCCACGTTACCCATCATCAAGTTTGTCACCCACTACAACAGTTATCGCGAATTCTCGCGCGCACACCAGTCATTTTCTTATTTTTACGTCGTCGTTCAGAGTGTGTTGAACCAGTGGCCTCTTCGCGATTTATTATTTAAAGTCGAAAACAACGTTTAAAAACAATCATACGTAAAGCGTTTAAATCAGAACTATTGTATACACAGTGTACACCAGTACGATCTGACAAACGGAATAATCTTTGTTCTATTAATAATATTGTTAACTTTCTTTTTTTTTTTCTAAATTATTACTACAACAAAAACGTATAATTTTTATTTTAGCACCAATATTTTTAAATTTGAGATGTGTTATACTACGGTCATAGAAAAATTTCGAAATAGTCATATTAGAAACCCTTTTTTTTTAGTAAAATTTTGGTGGTAAAATATCTTATTAGGCTTGGTCGTATAAAATATTATGATTTTTTAAACTCGTTGAAAATGTGAATTTTATTGTACATAATGTTGAATGTTGAATGATTGTATGTGATTGTGTGATGATTAATTCACAATTTTAAACAGTTTAAAAAAATCATAATAAAAAATGACCAATTATTAATAAATAACTGACTAATAAAAACTATATATTTTTTTTTCTAAAAATTAGGTTTAAAAAATGGTTATTTTGAATTTTTTTTCTGAAACTATAGTATAAAATTTCAAATTTATATATTTGTGTGTTAGAAAAAATAATGAAAACGTTATTTATGTAGCGTAATGAAATAGTAATAATTTTTTTTAAAAAAAAGAGATTGAAAATGATTAACAGAGTAAAAGTTATTGCCATTTGTCATATCGTTTTTTATCGTTATATAAGTGTTTCAAGTTTCAACGATTCATGAACAAAAAAAAAAATTCTTCATTATACGTTAATATTATGTACAAAATATTGTACCTCGTACGTATATACGAGCGAAATGTGTGACGCGTTTTTTTAATCACAGTTTCGTGTTAATCGCGTACTTATAATGTAACTCGCACGCGTTAAAATAATTCGAAACGGTTTACAAGGGGATTTTCCTGTGGTCGGTGGCAATAACCATAAACAACACGGATCGCGGATGTTCGAGTTGAACGAAAACGGTTAACTTCCGCGAGAGAATAACGTCATCGTTTCGTCCATATCCCATTGAATGTATTTATTTATTTTTTTCTAATACTTATATTCGATTCGGTATCTCCGCCGATTCACTGCAGACTCTACGGGGGGACTCTACGTAGTGAATATTTTTATTATTATTATTATTATTATTATTATTTTTAATGAGTTATTTCTAGACGATGGATCACCGGAGTACCGCGATTCACCATGGGTATATATTATTATCATAATATGTAAACTGTCGTTTACGGTTCATTAGTTCTGTATACACGATTCTCGCGCGGTGTGCGATCGATCCCGGGGATTACGCTCGATTCAAAAAAATTAACGAACACATGACGTCGTTGCGCGTAGGCATTATTGGGGGGGGGGGGTACACGCCGTGGCCGTGTTAAAATCGACGTTAAATAATACGGTAATCGCGCGGTTAGGTATTAGGTTTTTTTGTCTAGAGTTTTCCTCTGTTCGTACACCGGATTGTCTCGTTTTGTCTTAATTCGAAGAATCGGGGGGAAAAAAAAACGAACCGCGGTTACCAACGCGGTAGGTATGAAACGCGAGAGGAGGGGACCTATATACATAGTAACAATAATATAATAATAATTATCGATGCGAAAAACGTGCTATCCGTATCATCGGTTTTCGTAAATCGTTCTCGCGCCTGTTATATTTATCGGTTCGAACACGCGATTTTAAAGTGGATCCGTATTTAGTTTTTTTCCACTCCAATCGCGTCTAGCAGCAGTGGTGAGGTGGGTTTCCGTCTTAATGAATTTATTGCGTTAGTCACGCCAGCCGTACCTACGATTTTTTTTTTTTGTTTTTTTTTTTTGACCGGCTGTTGCCCTCGCGTCAAACGACGATTTCGCACAGAAATCTTATACGCGAGACACAATTATTCTGCGAACCGACAATAACTACCTACAATAATTATTATTAAGACTAGGGACTTGTAAATAGCAGTTAGCATGTTTTTCAAAAATCATTCAAAACATAGCCAAGTAATATATATATATAGAAATGCGTTTCATAAAATACCAGGAGTTCATACTCTTTAATTTGCATATTTTGCATATTTAGTGCACTTTTTTTTCGATATAAGTGCATATTTTACATATAATTCGATATTTAATTCGAGTTTTCTTGGTACTGGATGGACATTTTTGTACTGAATACCTGAAGAGATTGAATATTATTTAATATTTTTATTTGTTTAAATGTAAGCTTGAAAAGAATAAAGATTGAAAAAAAAAAATGCACAAATAATATAAGAAGAATTAATAATCCGCGTTAAAATATATTATACAATACAATTTTAAAATATTTTAGCATTTTCGCATATTTTTATAGCATATTTGGTACATTTTTAGAGCATAAATGCATGCATATTTCATTCACAATCGGCACGACTTCTCGTGTTGTTTTCGAACGCTGAAAATCGTGTGGCCAAAACATGATGCGATGTACATGATGCGCGGATTCATTACTCGGTGCAGGCATAATCCAAAAATTTTAATGCGGGGAAACTAAATTACACGCCGCTAAGTAATCACAAGACGTATAACTCCATAAATTTATTGTAAACATTAGACGAAAATAACGAGAAAAAAAAATAATTATATGATTTATTTATATATAATATATTATACAGTACGACGCAGAAATTATTTTCACAGAACGGACACGAAACGAGATCGTAAAAGTACGTCTTTAAAGATAAACGGTGAATTCCCAGAATATATGAAACGAAAATGAGTGCAACTTAAAATCGACTGATTTGTGAATAAGCTGCGAGTACGATTTGCTCGACAAACAATAACAGAAAAACAGTGTATAACAATCTGATGTTATGATCATAAAAATATAAGTTTCTAACACTAAAAGATAATTATTGAGAACTTCTATGTTTTATTATACTACTTAGTGAATACTATAAACACTACTAGGTTGAATATTAAATTTATCTGTCGAAAATTTAAATCAATGTAAACGAAAATATAATGCGACGTCATCTAACGAGAATACCGGATTTATTATGTTTATTCAAATCTAGTTTGCGGTCAGTAATAATTGATGTCACACTTTATGGGAATATTAATCAATGTTGAAATGAAATGTAAAATTGTCATTAAACGGCAATTTTATTTTGTTATAGAATTTTACATCATGATGTCGTAGCCAAGATTTCTCAATGGGAGGGGAAAAAAAATCACCAAAAATAATATAATTCGTCTCATGACAACTATAAATATATATTTATGTATCTATTGTGTCACGACGATTTGTCGGTAATAAAAATATACTAGTCACTCCATCGTAAATTAATAGGAAAATAAATCTTCGTAGATGTAATTATTACTATAGTTGTAAAATTCTAAATATCTGAAAGTAAAGGGCACTGAGCGTAATTTCTCTCATGAAAACACATTGAGTGGAATTTAAATTAAAAACTGTGTAAGATTTTAATTGAAAAAAAAAATCACTATTTTTTATGAAAATAAACAAGATTTGTTCGAATTATAACTTTAAACGCCCGTAAAGAATTGATTTGACAGAAAAAAAAAAAACGTGATTTTTTTTGAGTATCGTAAGTCATAAATTGTATGACTAGGGTTTTAATAAATTTCAGCTCATAACGTCAAGAATGAAAAATATGAGAAGAAGTCAATTCACAACAATTTTTCCAATATTCCATATTTATTTCAAAAACGGTGAATTTTATATATATATATATTTTTGATAACTGGTGAAAATGTTAATTTTATTATACTTTTGAAGCGAGACTAAAATATAACTAAAATTTATTAAAAACAAATCTGGTTCATGGCATTATTTTATTGTTTTCACTCAAATTGTATGTAGTCATTTTTTATGCTTGGAAAACTATGAAGAATTAAAAAAAAAAATTACATTTTTGAAATTACAACTAAATAACATTTTTCATCTTAAAAATTCTTAGACAAATTTAATAATGTATAAAAAAGTACTTTCACCTAAAGATAAAAATAATGTATGTATATTACTGCGAAACTTAAATATTTTCCACCTCACTCAGAATTCAAAAATTACATTTTTTTTTTTTTGGTAGAATAAACTAACATTATAATACATTATTTCATCCAGTCTAAGATTCTAACATTCTTCTAGTTAGTAACTATCAATTTCATTTATAAATATCTAATTAAAATAATTCTAATTATAGTGATATAACTTATAGTTATATGAATAAAAGTTGGCTATACTACTAGTGGAATTCTTTACACTAGTTTACAGCAACGTTTAAATTCAAAGAGTTCGGGTTGGGTTTTATTCGCGCCCAATTAAAAATAGTGAAACCGTTTGAGAAACTAATTGTGACAAAAGTAAATTAAATCAAATTAAAAAAAAAAATAATAATAATGGCAGGTATCTAGATTGTTTTACCTGGAAAATGTAAATCAAAAATCATCCATGGATCGGTTATTTCCAGATACATATTACTGTATTCACTTAAAAGATCAACAATCTGTAGAATGTTTTTTAAATTTTATTCTATTTCATATTAATGAAATTTTGTAAACTAAACTTACAATTTATACTAATATAATATCTAACACGCGTTTTAGAGTTACATTCAACTTAAATGGCAAACATAATACAATGATGTCAATATTGTGATCGATATTATTTTTGTGGAAATGAGTTGATTTTTTTTTTTAAGTGATATATATTACACACTCGACAGTAAACATTTCGTGTTTTTGTAAAAAATAGTGGTATTCGTTTTTCAGAAAAGATATTAATTAAACAATAGTCTACACATTCGTGTGTAAGGGTAATTTAATCTAATATTATTATGTTCACATGACTATTTTAATTAAAAATTCTGCAAATGTATTCAATTGACGTTGTTTAAGTAAATTATGTACCTTATGCCATTGTATACTTTAATCACCTCAGACAATATAATATATTATGATTATAACTTGCTAATGTACCCGTATATCGAGCTATTTATTTAAATGAATAAATAACGCATTGTTTTTCTTTTCACAAAATAAGAAAATAATACATAATGAAACGAGAGGGAATTTATGACGAGAAAATATTAATTCAATTCAAAATTAAATACTCCCGTATACAGAAATCGTGTGTTGGAAAAAACCCAAAGACGGACACGCTTTTTGCGCACATCATCATCATCATCATTAGGGCTCAAAAAAAACTTAAAATATGCATGCATTTATGGTCTAAAAAATGTACCAAATATGCTATGAAAATTACGAAATACGCTTTAAAAATATGTAAAAATGACAAAATAATGTCTTATAAAACATAAATTTTACTGTAAAAACTCAAAATCTGTATTATACAATATATTTTAATATGTATTATTAATTCTCCTTCTATATTATTTATGAAATTTCATTTTTTTTTTTTTTTTAAGCTTACATTTAAACAAATAAAAATATCAAATAATATTCAATCGCTTCAGAAATTCAGAGAAAAATTTTCCTACACCAAGAAAACTCAAATAAAATATTGAAAAATATGTGAAACATGCATTTAAAATTCAAATTTTAACCGAAATATGCACTTATATCGAAAAAAAGAGCTAAATATGAAAAAAAATATGCAAATTAAAGAGAACTGCATAATATGAACTCCTGGTGTTATGTCTATATTACTTAGCTATGTTTTGAATGATTTTTAAAAAAACATTCTAACTCCTATAAGTCCCTAGCCCTAATCATCATCATCATCATCATCATCATAATTTTTATAGTCGTTGTCATCAATTCATCGCCCATCGTTCTATCCTACTCTAGCGCTCAATGTTAATGACGATAATAATAATCATAATAATAATAATTATGTATAACAATATGCAATAATAATATTTTATTCGGCGGCACGCGAGCGGAAGAAACGCAATTAACATTGTTCCGCCGTCGTCCTCGGTTCATTATAAGTGCGCGCGCGCTTATTATACATTACTGAGGTTCAATGTACCGTACCCCTTTGGAGGACAAGAAGTCCATTCCTTTGGCGATCTGATAGCAGAACATAATGAGTTCGTGCGACGTCAACGAACTCGGCCCGTGCGTGTTCACGTAGTAGTTGATGCCGCGAGAATTTCGCAGCACGCTCTGGAGTTTGCCCAATTTCGCGTATTCCATGATGACGAACAAGGGGTCTGCGCAACAAAAAAATGATAAATAATTATTCGAGCAGCTCGGGTCATTACTATGATTATTACGATATTGATATTGATATGATTTCATGCGATAATAATATTATCGTGAAATCGCGTGCAGACACACACAGGTTCCAGGTGAAAAAATCTCATTCGAAATATCTCTGGTCAAAATATCTCTAGACAATATATTTCTTATCATAAAATATCTCTAAAAAATATATCTCCGATCAATATTTATTTTGAAAAGATATCGCTACTATTTTACTACATTAAAAATGTTTAAAACATATTAAAGTTTTAAATATACATATTTAAAGTTTTTGAAAAAAGCCAAATTTGATTTTTATTTTTGATTACACGTTGAAATTAGTTTAAAAAATAAAAAGAGGTTAAAAATTTAATGTTTGCGATTATGTACAATGTATTTTAAATACTGCACCTTTGGCTTCGTACGATAAGTATTCTTCACACCACGGGCTCTTGGTGTGTGTATTTAATTTTAAAGAAACGATAAATCATTTCTTCAATAAAACGATTCTGTGCGAACACTTACGAAAAATGAGAAATTTTTAAAAAATTTTTAAAACCAGGAATTTCGAATTTATAAATTTATAAAATAGTTTAAAATATGATATTTTTTTTCTGCACAAAATCAATAAGATAGAAGCGATATATTTTCAAAATTAACATTGATCGGACATATATTTGCTGGAGATAATATTTTGTGATAAGATATATTTCGGCGGAGATTTTTTGACCAGCCACACACACACACACACAGAGCTGAGTATCTATGTGTGGCTATATATTATTGTATTATCGGGTCGAGAACGGTCGACGACAATCTCACTTTTCGGCTGAATCGACTCACGAGACATAATAATAATATTAACATAAAATAATAATAATATAATAATACGTGTTATGTACACTAAGGTAGTAGTAATTGTTCGAGAAATGCTGCACACGATTCGATTCGCTTTCGCCGTCCTAAAAGTGCAAACAACACGAATTTTTATAATGTCGATGCATTATAAAAATTGTGTTATAGGTACATAATATTATGAACATAGTGGATGACATACGCGGATTATTATTCGGGTTAATTGTCTCATCGTAAATATTATTAAATTAATCGTTGACAAAAAGAGAGAAAAAAAAAATGGAAAGGTCAGATTGGACGTGTTTGCAGTAAATTCTTTCATTATTGTGAGTGTAAATAACGTGTCACTCGTGTTATATTATGTCTTGTATTAATAAAAAAAATCACGATGAAATTATCACCGTTCACGCACCCTTTTCCGAACAACACCCCAACAGCCTGACGACGTGCGGATGCGGTTCCAACGATTTCATCACTTGCAGTTCCTGTGCCAGGTCTAGTCGCTCGCGTTCACCCGCGTTGTTCTTGAGCGTCTTCACAGCGACCACCATGTTGCCCTTGATACCTAGAAAACGGAATATTATTATGAGAAGAACACACATTTGAAAGTAAGAGCATCCCCCGTCATATTATTATAACATGTACCGCGATAGTCAGTGCTTGACGTGGGGGAGGGGGACGGCGTACCCTTTCTATTTTTTAAATATTTTTAGCGTACCCCTACTAATTTAAAAAGAATCCTACCCACAGGTATATGAGAAAATTTTAGACGTCTCTCTTCTTATTTTTTTTTCCAATTCAAGCACTGCCGAAGGTATACTCTAAATTACCCATAATGTTGGTCGCTTCGCATTTCCACACTTGTCCGAAACTCCCTTCGCCCAATATCGAACACACCCTGATGTGCGTTCTGGGTATCTCCCACGGGTCGGCTTCTTTGATCGCCGATTCCTTGCCGCCGGTGTACTGCCCGTGGACCGCCTGGTCCCAGCTTTCATACCGGGTGAAAGTCCGGGATCCGGTCCAGTGGTGCATGACCATCGGATCGTCTGATCTCGTGCTATTTATTTTGCCCTGATTGTATGTACAGAAAAAAACCGTCGCACATGAGTAATAATAATTATCGGTTGTTATTATAATATCATATCGAGGGACAAACCACCATCAATCCTGTACACGTAAGTATATAATATTATTACAGGCGGGCGAATATTACTCGGAAAGTTGAAAAATAGTTGAACAATATTATAATAATTGTTTGATA
The DNA here is from genome assembly GCA_025469315.1 of Stegophylla sp. TES_Ste_2020. NCBI lineage: Eukaryota > Metazoa > Arthropoda > Insecta > Hemiptera > Aphididae > Stegophylla > Stegophylla sp. TES_Ste_2020. The sequence continues at coordinate 1,278 of JAIPRM010000727.1, read as the reverse complement.
TCAAATAAAAATAGGATTACAGAATAAATATATTTTGTAGCAAAGGAATGACGGGAGAATGAGTGATTTTGAAATCGATTTGCGTCTCAGCAGGATTGTAATTCGTTAGACGATAACTAAGTAGTATGATTCGTGTGATTCAGTAAATCGCTTTAGAATAAATATAAAATAATTTTGTGTAGAATTGTTTAATGGAACCTTTCAATAATTGCGTTATAATTTTATGATGTGGATAGATTCTGGATTTTGTAGCTGAGAGGTTTATTTAGATGGAAGTCGTAATGTACAGAGTTTTGGCGATTAACAAACTACAGTTGAGCCGACGTGAAACGTGGAAAACAATGAAACCATATTGATTGATGACTTACACGTAGTATAATTTTTTTTTTTTTTTTATAAATATTTTGCTTTATGCTATGTACTCACGATGGAATTGACTTTCTTCGACTTAACCTTATTGGAAAATAGTCTTTTTCGGAACAGACAAGTGAGCACTGCGGCCGCGATCAGGAACACGGTGCCGATCACTATGGGCACCAGGGTCAACGCCACGCCGTTCTGCACGTTCTGCTGCGTAGTGGTCACCGTGGAGTTGATGTCCAGCGTTCTCGTCTGATTTCTCGACTCGTCCGGCCGATCGTCGAGTGCGGTGGTGGCCGCGGTGGTGGCCGCCGCAGTCTCGGTAACCGTGATGGCCATCGTGGACGGAACGCTGCTACTGTCTTCCGTTCGAGGCGGTGACGGCGATGACGACAACGACGACGACGGGGCTGGGACGACGGCGGTGGACGTCGGGTGCTGCACTGTTGTAGGAACTTTGATTGTGGTGGTGGTGGCCCTAGCCGGGGCCTTGGCCGTCGTGGGGGGAGGTTTGCTGGGGAACGGGAAAGGAGCGGCGGGAAAACTGCCACCGATGCCGTTCACCGGGATCGACTGTGGCGGGGGCGGTCGGTAGTGGCCGGGAAAGAATCCGGTCGGCGGATGGCTGCCACCACCGCTGGGCTTTTTACCGCCCCCGGGCCCTTCCACTTTGGCCCACACCTGAGTCTTGGACGTCAAGTGTCCGTTATTGACCGTCACGTACAGGTAGATGTTTTTCCCTTCCTGCGAACACACGACACATCAGTTTTTTTAATATGTTTTTGTACATTTTAGATTCCGAATGAAGTGAAGAAGCTAGTGTTTTTACAATGATGTTTATTATTTTTTTTTTTCTGTGTACAACTTTTCGTATAGAAATACTTGTCCAAAAGTTTCGATCAATAACTTTTTGAAACC
>JAIPRM010000726.1:16824-49072 GCA_025469315.1 Stegophylla sp. TES_Ste_2020 | reverse complement strand
CGTCATTGTCGGTCGTAATGAATTCCTCGCGCGCGCGAGAGCCGTTGCTGCTGCTGCTACCTGTCCTGTCGCACGGTAATGGGATTGTCAAAGACCGTGTAAACGGTCGTCAGCCAGTGTCTCTCTCTCTCCCCGGGGGGGCCACCGAAGCCGGTAATTAGTCGCGGCCACAAGGGGAGAAAAAAAAACCGAAAAACACAAAAATGTAAAAATTCAAAAATCGTTGTCAATACTCGTCGAGTATAATGCGCGTACACACACACACACACACACACACACACACACATATTTACGTATTGTATATGAGTGTCCTCGAGAAGCCGCCTGCTCCGTCACTAATCCGTACGGTCCTGCATAAATTACAAAGAGTGAGAGGTGTGTCCTTTTTTTACAACCGTCGCGAGAAAGAAAAACCCCGACGTCGCGTCGTCGTCGGCAGTTCTTCTCCGGTACACCATTACGTTCCGTATTCGTCTGTTATCAGACCATAATACGTATATACTTATTACTCAGACCGAAGATTGATGCGTTTTTTTTTTTTTTCACGTGAATGGTAACGTAATTAAAAATATATATAAGCTTATGACTCGTACATTGTATATAAATGTATATTACGAGAACTACGTAGTACCGGGCTGACGCGCAGTATTACAAATTAACCGTAATCGGTAATGTCATCGCGCGACGATTATTATTACCTATTATAATATGATGGCTGTGCAACAGTTTATGCGCGCGTTCGAGTGGTGATACACATTGTTGTTGTACTGGATTTTTAACAATTACACGGGTGTCGGACGAAACTGATTTTGACAAGCGTTCGTCCGAGATGATTTATCGTCGTCGCGCGTACCTACAGTGTTTAGAGCCGTTTGATCCGGCTTCAGACGCGTTAAAATCCTTTTCTTTTTTCAAATATGAGCATATTTAGCGCCCGCCCAATCGTAGACGTATTATTTACGAGACCGATAGAGATGATGCGCACGCGCACACATTTATTGTTGTTAATAACCTAACCGTTATTATTACGTCAGGTCTGGTTACTGGGGGGGGTGGGGTGGGGGGTGAAGGGTAAAAGAATATAAATTCACAGCGGTCTCGCCACCCGATCGTAAATCAATTGTTTATATATGAGGGTATTTTTATTTTATTTTTTACTTATAGGCCTGACCGGTATTATATTTTATTCTTATCTCCGTATAATATACATATATATATATATATATAAGGGGAGGGAATAACGATAATTAGACACCGGCGTACGTTTTATACACGTAAATACGTTCGCCTCGGGTGAGAACAACGAAAATTATGTAAATTTCGTCAGGACTCTCGTTTCCCTGAAAATGCCGGCATAAGAGTACTCGTATAATAATAATAATATAATATTGTACTCAGCGGGTAGTGGCGCCACATATATTTATATATACATACAGACGTACACTCTGTGTATAGACTCGTACAGAAAATACGCCTATACATGTATATATAAGCGTGTATATTATGATAATCCCCGAAAAGATTTACCGAAGAAATCGCGGTTTAACTGCCTCCCACGCGTGCACAATTTAATGACCCTAACCCACCACTCACATTTTCCTCTATTGTTAGACACTTATCAGCGGCAGCTGTGCCCGCGGGACAAAACGATGATTTTCAGCGCAGCCGCGGTCTACATAAAACGAAAAAATAAAATAATTCAGACGTTTTTTTTCAATTTTTTTTTTTTTTTTTTATCGACTTCGGAGGGGTCTTTGATGAAAACCATTTGACTCAGACCGATAAATTTCGATTTTCACAGAACGTTCTGAAGAAAAAGAACAATGCACAGTCGTCATAAAAAAATAATATGATTCCACTTTATACAGGGGCGGATATAGACGCCATGAACGGGAGAGGTAATTTTAAATAAAAAAATGAAAGAGATGATATAAAATACATTTTGGATGTTGGGTGTAATTCTCATTCAAAGCCAAACTATTTCAACAACTGTAAAAAAAAAAAATGTGAACTAATTTTCGACTGTTAAAGTACAAAAACAAGTATATAAAAAAAAAAAAAAAAATGGTTATACATTTTTATTATTTCTTACAGTCAGAAAACCTATTTTGTGAAGGGAGGAGGGCAATTGCACCTAGTGCCCTTCCCTTGTATCCGCCACTGACTTTATAATATATTCATGCGTTTAAAAAATGTATTTTCCCTTGGAAGTGCCCTTAAAAAAATGTATTTTTATTGCGAAAATGCACTGAAAAAAGTCCTATACATTTTAACATTTTAATTTATTTTACTATTTGCAATCTGTCGAGTCCAGGTGACCATAAGTAAAGATAAAATTCAAACTTCACAGCAATTACAGAGAGATTTATAGATATTATTAAAGAAAAAACCAACAAACCTGGATAGTAAAATTTTTAATTATAGCTAAATTTAAATTATTGACTTGTTTGTTAATGTACGGATATTATAAATTAAAATTGTAGGTTTACAGTTCAAATACGCATTAAAACGAATGAAAAGACTGAAAAATGCAGTAAAAATGAAAAAACATCGAAATATGCAAAATAATGCGAAATAAAAGTTTTAGTTTTTCTCAAACGAAACAAATTTTGTAGTTGGAAAGCATTTCCTTAGATCGCCCAAAAAAATATGCATTATGCATTGAAATCCGGGCTCTATCTATAAATCACGTGCGCGGTCTGTCTTATAGGCGAGATATCATTTTGTCCTTAGTCAAATATTCTTACAATGAACCGACATCGATAGGTATTTTTCGACGGAAGTGTGTTGTTGAAATTTACATATAAACGTGCATTCGTTTGTCGTCGTCGGCTCTTCGCGACAATGACTTTATTTTAGCCAACGCGACCGCACGTGTCAAACCGTCGATTCCAATGTGGATTATAAGATATTATTATAATACACGTATATATATATATGTATATTTTATATTATTATTATATTAATTTTACGGCTGTTTAGCGGTCATCTGTAGTGGCTTCGAGCGCGGAGACTAACGCTCACGTGACGGACAGCGGACATAATATTCTAGCACAATAGATTTTTTTTTTTTTTTTCGGAGCACTTTACGTATACGCGCGTCTCTTCCTCGGGCGCTGCAGTTACGTTCGAAACAATCGATCGTTAATTATATTGTTACCAGTTTTTTTTCCTTCTCCTTCGTATAAAATACTTGTAATATGTTATAATTACACACATATTATTATAAGTACATAGTATTCGCCTTTATAATCTCTTACCGAATGATATTCATAATATTATATAGGCGTCTATTTTAACATAATATTATATTATTATACTGTGCACCATTAAGTGTACATAATATTTAATGAGAGACGGTGCCATTGGGCAGTTGGTCGTCGGTAGCAGAAAAGAAAACCTACAGCAGCAATAATTACAGTTGACCTTATTATGAGGTTATAACAATTAAACGTCTTTTGTTGTTACCGCGACTAATATAAGAGATAAATATATCGACATATACCCTGAGTACCTTTTGATCAAAATCAAATTATTCATTGTTTGGCTTAAAGCTCTAAATAAAAAAAAAAAAAGAAAAATAAATGATGATTTATATGTATATAATGACGTGTATAACAATGGCGTGGAGAGTCTACTGTGTACGTTTAAATAATTTCAGAATTTACACTTTTTCAACACATTATTATGTGTATTACTATTACAAAATCTTTTATTTTTAAAATCTGATTTAATTGATATTCGTATTATGCATATAACTTAAGGTTTTTCCTTTTTTTTTTATATATGATAAAAATTAATAAAACGTAATTCATGGTTTATTCTGAAGACTTGATTAATAGTAATTAAACATAATTTACAATATAATATATTACAATAATAAATCATCACCATATAATATAGTATATATTATAGTGACTAAGAATACTACTGTTTTAGTTGCAAAAATGACATCTTCGATTTTAACATATATATTTTATGTAAATATTTTGTTTTAGTATTAATTTATTATAAAATTGCATTATTAACAGATTGCGGATTTATTCTAGATAATTTTTAGGTACAATTTAATAACGTACCGAACGCGTGTGAATAATTTATATTTTTCTAAATAATAACACGATTTATCGTGATCAAATATTTCCAATGAAATACATTAAAGTAATAACGAGCGCTATAGCATTACAGTGTCGTATTGAATTTAAGAATTATTACAGTTAATTTATGCACGCAATTTGAATAATAATATATCGTGAGGATACTCGCGCAAATTCTTAAGTTTGCATTTTAGCCGGAGGTCAAATCCTCATTCGATACACTTATAAATTTAAAAAAAAAAAAATCGTCGAAATAGTTCAATTGGTTAATATACTGACTTCGTTTCTATATGGAATTCAAAAACTATAATATTTCCTGTAGCGAGTGTCGGTAAAACGTTTTCACCGTATTAGTCTACAGAAAGATGTAATAGACGTATTTGTTTTTTTATTTTTATTATTGTTTTAACAAATTAGGAGTAAAACACACGGTTTATGGTTACTACATTCCACGATTGTTGTTACGTCAGAAAACCTGAAATGCCTATTTCGAGTCATTGAAAATTTATGTTTATGTACTTACCCGTAGTTTGTATGTAATATGGGATTAGAACACTTGTTGCACAGACAATAAGTAGAAGTTTGAACATAAAGGTTTGAGTCAGGTTTTTCTCAGAAAAATACAACTTGTGCAATTGATGAAAAGCGTAATAGAAAACTTATTCCACTTGTGCAGAACTGAATGCGATCACTTTGAAAATACGTTTTATTCGTGTTTGACGTAGGGAAAGAAATACTTCTAAGTATATGGAAAGACGCGTATATGACGAACATTTTACCGTTTTACGTCGAAATCGTGTTCAAACGCTGTACAAATGTTAAAATATATTCGAGCCAGCCAGCCCGTGGCGAAAAAATGTTTTCGTGCGTTACAGTAAATCTGTTTAAGTCATTCAAATAAAACTCTAAATTTCATTTTTTTTTTTTTTTTATTTGTTGTGTAGTGGCCAAAAGGTCGTTTTTTCACCCTATGTATCGGGAAAAGGAAACACCTTTTGATATGGAATTAATAATAGTAGTATACGTCGTGCCTAATAGCTTCTTTTTCTTTTATCTTCCGCATTCTTTTCTAGACTATGTAAAGACTTATCAATGGATATTTAATTATTATAACAGTAGAGTATACCTATTAATACCGTCTAATACACAATTTGTACTAAATGTACTGTAAGCAAAAATGAAAATTAACGATAAGATTTTGATGAAATTCGCAATTTATTTTCTACGAGTACTACACAACGCTAACCAAGCTACAAATTTGTTGTATCATTCAATAATTTAAAATGTGTAATTTTTATATTACGTTTTTCTTTTATACTACTTTTCACATTTTTCATTTTAATCGAATTTTTTTGATTTTATAATAATTTTTTTACATTTTTTCAAATATTTCGTCAATTCTGTACATTTTAACTTACTTGTATATTTTATTTTAAGCTATTTTTCTTGTAACATTTTAGATTTCCTCTTTATAAAATAACTTAATCTTATTTCAGATACGTATTTTAAAATAAGAAATATCGAAATAATCGAAGATATTTTTAAAGTAACTTTTACGAGTTAAGTTTTTTGTAAAATAATAACCAATGCGAATAGTGATAGATTAGTACAATTCACATAAGTACAGTAGTGTATTCCCAATACGAGAAAATATGAGACAAAATAATCCAAAATTTTTTTTCATTTCAATCCACCCACGAGTAAAGAGTAGTTCACAAAATTTCAATTCCTAGACGTACTCAAAAGTGTAATAATTGACGTTATCATGTTAAATTTAATACTCTGAAGATTCCGTCTGACATTTGAGGATTTCTTTGATATAAGTTCGGCAAGTTTCACACCGCAGCGGGTTACAAAATATTTTTCAATGTCTGCCCTGTCCGCGATGACTCGGCCACCGTCTGAGCGGACGTACTTACATCCGTAAACGGCACATCGATTGCCAGATTATTTTTTCGATGGCACACGACGTCAACGGCACAGCGAACGCTTCGCGAATTTTAACGTCCAACACTGTATTATAATTAGGGCCAGAGACTTATAGAAGTTAGCACGTTTTTCAAAAATCATTCAAAACATAGCTAAGTAATATAAAAATGCGTTTCATAACACCAGGAGTCGTATACAGTTCTCTTTAATTTGCATATTTAAATCTTTTTTTTCGATATAAGTGCATATTTCGGTTATATTTAAATTTTAAGTGCATATTTCACCTATTTTTCAATATTTAATTTGAGTTTTCTCGGTATAGGAAATTTTGTCCCTGAATAATTGAAAAGATTGAATAATATTTGATATTTTTATTTTTTTTTTTTAAATATAAGCATAAAAAGAATAACAATTTTTTAAAAAAACAAAATTTATAATTAGTACGAGAAGAATTAAAAATATATATAATACAATACAATTTTTAAATATTTTGAGTTTCTACAGTAAAATTAATGTTTTATAAGAGATTATTTTAGCATTTATGCATATTTTTAGAGCATATTATTATTTCGTAAATTTTATATCATATTTAGTACATTTTTAGAGCATAAATGCATGCATATGTTTTAAGTTTTTTCAGTTGTTTTAAGTCCCTAGCCCTAATTATAATAATATTGTACGTACAGCATGCGTGCACGCGTCGTGCGCGCAACAAGTATAATACAAAATAGGCGTACGGCATATACTACGACGATAATATTGTGGCGAAACGGACCTCCACGCGGGATCGTCGGCCCGTGACAACTGGTCCATCGTGATAAACGTCATAAACCGTGATCCGGGGTACGCCATTACACGCAGGCACGCGAAACGTCCTACATATTTCGCATCATTGAATTGTTGCTCGCGTACGACATTGTTTTATTACGGTATAATATTCTGTAGGGGTACCGGAGACCTCTCGACATTCTTTTGCCGCGGCGGCCGAGACGCAAATCTGAAACGCCTCCGTTTTGACGCAGATCCGACGAGAGGGTGGGGCAGCCGGGGCTGTAGCCATGGGGCCCGGGGCCACGAAGAAGTTAAGGCCCAGGCCTTTTCGAAAAAAAAAAAAAAAAAAAACAAAGCCCTATATTTTACCTAATCATTACTTTAATGGAAAAATTATTTTTAATTTATAAATTCGTAATTTTACTTTAAAAAAATTAACACATATAATATTGGAAATTAAATACTGGACATAAATAGGTATTAATTTTGCAAAAAAAATTCACAAAATCAACCTGTTGTTGAACGATTTGTTTTCGATGAGCAAAAAGTCAGTGATTTAATATTTTGACAGTATAGACAACGCGAAAAGTCTATGTAGTAATATTATATTTTTGTATTAATAATAATATAATAATCACTTTGTTCCATGTTATATGATTTTTTCTTTCAACCTTATCAAATTTTTTGTGATAAACATTTTAAACGACAACGCTGGGTGTAAGTAGTAGTAGTAGTAAGTTTAATATTTGATATAGGGAGGGGGTGCGGATTAGTTTGTCCCTGGGGCCCTTGATTTCTCTCCATGGCCCAGGGTACGGGGGGTGCGTTGGGAAAACATCAACATCCCTTACCCTACCAAAGTAAAGTATGTCGGAGAAATTCGTATACGTTCTATAGAATGCGAAAAGGTAATCAATGCTACTGTGGCCTAGCAAAGATATAAAGATAATGAGAATTACTGATTTAGAGATTTAAAAAAAATCTATTATAATTTATTACTTCGATCCGTCCTGTAGTATACTGTACAGATCAGAAATCTGACATCTGAGAAATTTTACTGGAGAGGAAAATCTTGCGAAAAGTCTTCGGACCACTTGAGAACTATACCAGCGGTGAATAGATAATTGGAAAAAATGCAGAGACGTTATTTCAGAGTACACATACGAGAATAATTGATACGATATAAGGAAGTGAAAACTCTAAAATGGGTGGAGACTGTATTGCATGATTTTAAGAGCCATGGAAAATTTATAAAAACAGTGATGGAGGATAACCCAGGTAGAAAAAGGTTACTGGGAAGATCCTAAACAAGATGGGAAGACTTAATTGTAAGAAATGCTTAAAAAAGTAATTATATATTATTATTGTTCACCATTACGTGATATTTAAACGTTATGAGCGAGTGTTTAGTGTTATAAAGAATTTAAAGTTATACAAATGTAATATTTATTGTTAAAAACAATTTAAACTTTATTAAAACTCTACGTTTATTGTAATGAAAATTTTTAACGTTATTCAAATTATATTTTTAACATCATGAAAAATTGAAATGTTAGTTTTATTCAATTTGTAAATGTACGAAAATAACAGAAATTCGGCATTATGTACTTAAAATATTAAATAATTGCTGCACAAATTTTGTTTATCGTTTTCATTTACATTTTCCGTATTTCGATTGTTTGCTTATCGTTCTTGTTACGATATCCGTTTTTCTATTTAATCGTTTATTGTTTACTATTACGTTTTTCGTTACTGATTTCAATCGTTTTTTGAATTATTTAACACCAAAATCTTAATGTCAAAAAAAGTTTTTAAGCTCTTTATATTTGTTTTTATTGTATCACATCTTTACGGAGGTAAAAACATTACGATTCGTATGTTATTTAAAACATTAGTTACTAATTCGCGGAAGAAATCTTTTGGGAAATTCACAAGAAGTTTGTGAAACTACCAAAATACTTATTCTAGATGGGATTGATGAGTTAGAGAGGAAAAAAATTTGGTTTAAGACTTAAGAGTAGTGGTAGATAATTGTTGCAGGGTACCAAAACTGTTCATCCCCACATTTTTATAGATCTTGAATATGGTTTGTAGAAAAAGAAAAGATTAAACGTTAAAATTTTCTACACCAGTATTCTGTTTCAAAATATCGAGTTGAAAGTAGTGGTTGGCGTTAAAAAACACTTACAATCGCGAAAATGCTGTGTAGATTAAAAGGCAGTACTTGAAGAAAATCTATTTCTTTTATTATTCACAAAAACATAGTTTCATCTGTGCTCTTACTCTAGTGGCAACGAGCATAATAGTAGATACAGGACATTTAAACGGCCGTTTTTCAAAGTTTAATTTTAAAATAAATGTCTAATGATTATGCATTATTATTATATTAAAACAAAGTGCATAACATGCCATTTATTTTTAGATTCTGAGCGGAGCGAAGTAACCTATAATTTTACAATGATATTTATTTATTTATTTTTTTTTCTCTTCTGTAAACACTTTTTCGTATAGAAATACTTGTCTAAAAGTTTCGATCAGTAAATCTGTAAATTCCGAATCACATCCAGATGGTACATTAAAGAGGTCATTTTTCCAATTTCTTAATATTTTTTTCGAAAAACGTTAAAAATCTGTCGAAAAATTGACAAAGAACGGCAAAATATGCAATTACCGGAATTTTCGTAAAATTTAAAATTGCTTTTTAACATAAGTTCAAAAATAATGTTGCTGGAAACTTGAAACTATCAAAAATCACTAAAAATGATCACTAGAACGCTTCATAAAAATTTCAAAAACATTGGAACCAATTTTGAGTTGAGTTTAGAATTTCGAAAATATTGGAAGTTGTTGTGCCGCCACATATCTGTCGTTATTTTTGTAATAAATACAATATTTTATCGCTGTTCCATGTTCACTAAAGAGCATTTTATTTTAAAACTATTAGTATTTTGTAAGCATTCTTATGTCAAATCGTTATCGAGATCATTTGTATTTTAAATCGTCCGTTTCAGTGCCCCACCATGCGTTAAGCGAGACATCATTTTGTATAATGCGGGCGCAGACGGTACGTAAAACACAATAATATATTGGTGACACTGGATATTATACATTCGTATGCGCATAACCTGAACGCGTATTGCAACGTTTCTAATATAATATATTTTATGTAAACGTATGATAATATTATGTATCTGCGAGTATCTATTTACTATTTATTATTGTTATTATTATTATTATTATTATTGCGACGACGGCGACAACGAAGAGTCGAACTCCGGTTAAAACTGGTCCTCGTCAGATGGACATACGCGTATATATCATTACATACGGACGAGAGGTGTCGCAGCACACACACACACACACATTTTGTGCGCCTTTTATTCGCTATTTATTTTTATTTTTACACATTTTTCTCTATCAACTTTCCAGTAAACCGTCGCCACACGCGTATATTACAATATTATAGTCGTGGCAGCCCATTAGACGCGCGTTTCTCACGATCCAAGTCTCTCCGAGTGGCTGCAGCAACCGTGCGGGTAGTTGTGTGTGTGTGTGTGTATGTATTTTGTTTTTTTGTTTTTTTTTTTCATAAGCGTCTTTTTTTCCCTCTCTTCTTGATCTTATCTCCGTTTCCCATTTACTCGCTTCTGTCTCCGTCCGGTATGTTTTATTTCCGCGTCTTCCACGGCACGCGTGCGATTCGCACACGGTCGTCGCCGGGAAAACGTATCTATTTAATAATAATAATAATAATAATAATAATATAATGTAAGCGTGTGTCTCCTGTTCAGCAGCGCGTCGAGTTGCGGCAGAAAGACGCGGCGGCTTCGGGTTCTCACGATTGCTGCGATGCGATTAGGGGCCAAGTCTCTGTAGCAGTGCACTGTGCACTCGGAAAAACAATAGAGACTGGCACTACTCGACTTGGAGAGATTTCATAAAGAGTATTTAAAAATAAAATTACGCTTCATCAATATAGTAAATGGGAGGGGTCGCTAAGCACACCTGCCGCGCACTGTAAACAAAAAACAAAGAATATTTTTTTATTTTTTTTTTTTTTGGGGAGGAATTCTGAGTGGTATAAAGAAGCTAGGGGTTTTACAATGATGTTTATTATTAGATTTAGCATTTTTTCATTTGTGTAGACAGTAATCGGATTAGTACGTGTGATGTGGGTTTATAGTAGAGAATTTTGTAAGCCATGAAACTGTTAAGATGATGTCATTGTTTTTTCGAAATGCTCATTAGTTTTGCTAAGTGTAAGGAAAAACTACTATAAAATGGAGTTAAACGAGAGAAAAATATTCCATAAACTAGATTTTTATGAAATCAATTAACTTAGTAATTTAATCGTACTCCAAATACTAAGAAACTTTCAATTTTAAATCATAACCTATCGACAATAGTGCAATAGGGGCTAAAAATAATTTTCGAAAAATTTTAACCACTTTTGGGATAAATATAAAATTTCGGAAATAATTCGTTTTTTGTTAGTTTTATCTGATACAAAGGTAAACAAAATACAACATTACTCATATAAATGTTTAACGGCCATGAAAGATATCCAAACTCATTTGTCACATAAATTTTTCTAATTATTGAAAGTTTGAAAGTGTATGAAACTGATTCTTTCTCGATTAATAACTTTTTCTCCAGTCAAAACTCTTTTAAGATTTTAATTCTTCTTTTATTAATAGATTTCTCATGTGTTTTTCTGTCTGTGATTTCTATCTGGATGGCGCATTAAGAAATTTTTTAAAAGAGTTTAAAGTTAGAATTACACTCAAAAAATTACTGCTAATCAAAAAACGACAGATTTATTTTCATTTTTATTTCGTAACATACTTTGTTGTTTTCAAGACAGAATAAATTGTATTCAAACTTACTCATTTTACACCTTTTTGTTAAAATTAATTTAATCAACTTTAAGTTTTATATTCTTTAAATTATGTTTATTATTCGCACAAATAATAAAATGGACAAAGATTACTCAGAAATTAAATTGTTAAACATACTCGGCATAAAAGTTGCAATAATTATCATTCGGTACGGTTGATTAAAGCTTTACTCAGAATCATTTCGTTGGAGAAAACATAATTTATCATGTATTTAAAATTGCACGCATCCACCAAAAGTAACCAACAGTGGATCAAAAGAACCCTTGGTGCGAAAGATGTCGAATCTTTTAAATTATAATGCAGAAATCAAATATCATTAAAAACGTGCTCATTAAGTAAATACGACCTGAGGCTATATCAACTAAAAAAAGTGTGTACTTCACTCGTCGAGATGTTCTTCGCATGTCGGGTGGGATTCTCTTGACGGGTGTATTGAATTTTAAAGAAACAATAAATCATTCCTTCAATAAAACGATTCCGAACAAAGAAAGTTAATAATATAAAAAATAAATGAGAAAAAAAAATGTCCAAAATTTTCTTGCGCCAAAATCTTTCTTATATTATTTTCTATCTATATTTAAATTTTCACATAGTTCAGATCAAAAAATGATGATTTCTGAGTCGTTTTCGTCAAATTTTGGGTAATTTTTTTCAAAAAAAAAAATTAAAGAATTGAGAAATTCAAAAAATGACCCGTTTAACGTACCAAATAGAGCCAAATCCGGTTCCAAAAAGTTGCTGATCGAAACTTTTGGACAAGTATTTCCATACGAAAAGTTGTACACAGAAAAAAAAAGAATAAATAAAATAAGCATAATTGTAAAAAAACATAACATCGTAAATCTATCGGTCTGGGTATTTTCTCAACCGTCAGATTTACTATATAGTCGCGTTAAAAACGTCCGTCCACAGTATACTGTCGACTATTTTTACAAATTTTTTTATCTATTTCTACGTTTTTTTTTTTTCAATGTCTTTCTATAATGCGGTCGTATATTAGTCGATTGTTCTAATAACCGGGATATAGATCCGAACAGAATGGCACTCACACGTCGTCGTCGTCGATCCACGAATTTGTTTCGTATCGCGTTCGTCCGATCCGGGTTTCACGAATCGACTAAAACTCGAAGACCACCCAAAACGCCCTTGGCTTACACGGCGGCACAGTGACGTCGTCGGAACGACAACAACACAATATAATAATGACCTATTCCATTTCTCCGTTTTCGGTCGCGGCGGTGTTAATTGAACTCCGGGGAGAAAACACGGTCGTCGTTTCACTTGCCGGCGCAAGTCTCCTCGAGAACGTGGGGAACGATACGCGTATAACACAATAATAATGATACTAATGCAGTGCGTTGTACCGTCAGTGGGTCGTCACAAACGCACGCACACTCTTTATGGTGTACTTACAACACGGTTATATAATATATAGTACGCTTTATATTTGTGTGTGATAATATATTATTGTTATATTTGTTACATCGAAACGTGATGTGTACCAAACACGCCCGTGCGCGGTGTGAAATTCGAACGACGACCGAGACGTAATATACACTCTCGACGCGTATACGTATTATGTACAGGATATGTACGTGATAATATATCACCATGGTGGCTATAGTTTAATTTATATGAAGCAAGCAAAGGGTTGTTATATTTGGTACACTGTAGTGAAGCGTTAGATAACATACCTTTATCAGTTATCACTGTTTGATACTATAATTTTGAATATTCTTACTCTATGGAATAAAGTCGATAATCATGGGATGGGTATAGTACTTCCCCCAGCTGATAAGAATGGTCTTATCACACCTCGAATTTTTGTCAACACCAACAGCAAGATTATTAAAAAAGCGGTAAAAGGAATTTTGTTCCTAAAGTAAGACATATCCTGTTCCTAAAGTATTGCTGGCTTATCATAAAATATATGGACAATTAATTTAATAGACAATCCTGATGAGGTAGCTAAAGGAACATGTTGTCATGGCATAGGTCAGTTCACCGGGTGTTTGGTCGACTCCGCTTCGCTCCGCAAATCAAAAATATCTCTCGGCTTGTTGTGCAGCGTGGGGACATTTCGGCTTGATAATCGCTCTCCAGGCGATTATAACCCCCCCGTAATAATTTGGGAGTTCGCGCAGTGTTTTTTTTTTAATCTTATTGTTGCAACTTTTGGTTTTCAATGTTGGTATCACTACAATTCGATTTTTGAATTTTCTTATCATCCAGGGGAAGTACTATATACCACCGGATAATCATATTTTTGTTTTGTCGATAAAAAAATTAAACACTTAATACATAGTAGTTTTATTTTGTCTGGTAATTTTGTTCTGAGCATTTGGTCACATTGACGCTCGCCCTTTTGACTACTTCATAGTGGTCTACAGCATAATATATGATACGGTCTGTCTGTACATTCTTACTCTATGTAATATTTAGATACAAGTGTTATTATTATACACGCGTAGTTTCTGTACGCACAATCCGCTGTCGTACACGCCTTGACGACGCGGAACTACGAGTCATAGCGTAAATTATCTCCAAACGGTCGGACGGATCAGGTTAGGTTCTACCCCGGCGCCGACGTTTAGTTCGGGTTTCTTGAATCGATTCCACGGTGCTCGGAATGAATGTACACGTGAAGGGAGCGCTTCTGCTGATGAGATGAAGTGCGAGGGATGAAGTAATTGTTTTTTTAATTCAGAGCCACCCGAAGAACGCTGCGTAGTACGAGAGACGTCCGTGGAAAACGCTTTCAGATCGTGTCGGAAACTACACACGAAATCGGTAAAATATAAATCATATGGATCTTCCGTGAAATATGAACACTTAGTGTACGAGGAAACAGTCCTCCGAGAAATCTAGGCTTGCAAGACGGAGATAAATCTAAAAAATGAACGAAATGACACTTATGACGATTTGCATAAAATATTATTTCTGAAAAGTCTAGTCAATAGTATTGCTTTAAAACATGAATTTACATTGGCCTAATACGTATTTTGGGACTTTTACATAATATATGTATTTACAGGCAAACTATTTGATTAAAATAACATAAAAGGTGTCTTATACTTATTTATAATCACTAAAAGATATTATATAAAACGAAATCATTTGGAGAATGATGAACAAATTATAAATGCAGATAAAGAAAATAGAAAAATTTTGAACGAGAATGAGTGATCCATGTCCTTGTTTTTATCGTTAGTCAACAACTTCTAAAATTTGTGTTGCGTCTGATTGTATATTAAATATACAATCAGTAAAATTTTATTCATTATAAATCAATGAATCAATAAATTATTAAAGCATTAATTTAATTTTGATTTTTAAGATCTACCTTTTTATTCTAAACTAAAAATGTAAAACTATGTGGGTCGCGAGAGGTTTTTGAAGAAAAATTTGGATCGTGGTCCTAGAAAGGTTGAGAACCACTGGTATATTTTATTTACCCTTTGATTTAAATTTATTGGTTTTTTTTTTTTATCACCTTAACACCTAAGATCCCCTGGTGAGCTAAGGTATATTATTAAAATTCGATGACGGAATACGAACCGAAACGGTTTACTTAAATTCGTCGGCGGCAAATCGGTTTTGACGGGTCTGCTGCTGCTGTTGCAGAGGCAATTTTCGTTTATGGCCTTAAATCTCGTCCCGTTCAATATTATCGACTATTTTTTTTTGTTTTCGCAGCCAATCGACCGGCGGCCGCGACGACGAAACATCAATCGATTTCGCGTGTTTTAGCGCGCACGGGTAGTTTTGGGCGGAGAAAAATTACTTTGGCCACTAAGACACGCCGCCGCCGCCAATAACAATATCCCCGTCGGTCGTGTGTACCACTTTTATAATATACGGGCGGCGTATAAAATTTATTATGATTTTTAAGTGTTACGCGCCCGAGACGATAAAATCGATTCGCGTAAATAAACGCGTAAAAGACCAAACGTTTTCTTTCGTATTTATTGTATTATTATTATTATTATTTATTCCGCCGAACGTCGAGAATAATAAATATTATTATTCGCCGCCAAGAAACGCGTGCAATTAATCTGCCACTCGCGCGTCCGGTAAAGTGGAAAAACTCGAGACGTTCCGACGAGACGGGAATTTATATTCTCCGACGAACTCACGTGCGCGCGCGTTTTTAAATCCATTAGACGTTTAGGTACGCGTACTTGCACACATACATTTATATGACGTATATATATAGTTGTGTTATGTGCTTATACGGTCGCACGGGCGCTACAAATAAGCGCATACCTTCGTGCACGTTTTCGCGTCCGCGTTCCTTTTTATACGAAACTCATTAGACGAAATACAATTATTATAACTCTGATATCGTGTCTACGCGTGGTGTGCACGTCTATGCGGAGTGATTGGCGAGAGACTTGACCGGCGACTTCGGAAGTCCACGTGAAACAACGCTTCGAACGCGACAACACTATTTTCGCCAGACCGTTTTTATGTCAAAGTGTTCGTTGGGATTTCGGTTTTTTTTTTTTTTCGCGCCGAGATCTCTTGTCTCTTAACCGCTCTCAATCTCGATTGTCTGTAATCAATTTCCAACTGGCTCTGCGAGACCCACACTGGATCGTTGATAAACTTGACGAAAAACTTCAGAAGTCGATTGAACACTTCAAATGCGACAACGATTTTGGTACAAACTCTAGTGCGATTCTCAGCCGTTGATTGAAGTTCTTCGAGTTTTTGGATTCGACACTTGTGGACTATCACGACAACGTACAATTTTCCAGTAATCACAAATGGGTTATCGTGAATACCTGTCAGATTATACTGTGGTTACTGCGCAATATTTTTTGAAATATTATTATCTTTGTATTTTTCTGTTTACCATATTATATAAATACTGTACTATACTATACTATTAGGTACGTTTTTTACCGTGTGTAAGGGTCATTGTGTTCGCCGACTGCTCTGCAAATCGAAAATATCACTTGACTTCTAATGTTACGTGGGGACATTTCAGTTTGATAATCGTCATATTCGCAATTAACAAGTATCAAACCAAAATATCTCCACGTTGCACTACAAATCGAGGGATATTTTGATTTGCAGAGCGGTTGGTGAGTAAAGTGAGTGGTGCCTTTGGTTGAACTAGAAAACTTACATCTAATTAAGCTAGTATATTGTGTAGTGTATAGTACAGTATTTATATAGTATAATATAGAATAATACTATAACTAAAATTAATTTCAATAACCTGCATAATCTGCCATAAAATCATAGGTAGTCGCGATAACCCACGAGTACCTTGGATTCTTTCAAAAACTCGTGTAAAATAATCATATTTTTTGGAATGGCATCGAGATTAGTCTCGATTGCCCGTGAAAATTTAAATTACTATTTTTTGAAAAAATCCAACATACGTAATATGTGTTTACACGGCTGTCATGACGTGGTTGGGTTTAATATCATGCGAAAACATTGTCACTAGACTTTTTTTGTCAGTCGCCCTGTATATATGTATATGTACGGGTGTCGGATGCTGCGGAGAAACACCCCGCGCGTGTGGTGTACGCGTGGAGACAACGACAACAGCAGCAGCAGGCGGTCACAGCATTACGGTTATATTCGGCGGAAAAAGCAGTCTGTTGCGCACGTACCTAGTACCTATTCTGTTACCGATTATAGAAGAAATATGCCGTTGCCGGTGAACGGCGCCATATTTGGAAAAGACGTTTGAATACTGGAATGTCCCGAGTGTTGTTGTATTATCGTCCATTATATGCGACTGTGCGGTGGCTCGACCGCTCGGTTTTTTTTTCCCCGACTTCTGATTTTTACTCGATATATTATTTCCAATTTTTCGATATTATTTCCGTCGAAATCACCGAATTATTTCGTCTACGGCGATGACACTACGATTTGATGATCCGCTTGCGCACAACGGGCTCAATCAAAACAAAATTATGCCTTTGCGTACTGCTTCCGCTAAGTACACATTTATAAGTTTCTCGTTAACTGTTCTCCAATTACAATACAATTAATTGTAATTTTTAATGATTGATTGTATACTTTGTATTATACAGTTATATATGCCTGGATTAGAAAACTATAACAATATTATATTTTGTCATGACTAAATTCTTCAAAGCATTTAAAGGATCAAACTGGCCTGGGATGGTTAAAATAAATTAAAATGCTTCTCATCGGGAAGTACGTATCAATTGGGTACTATATAGGTGATACCCGGGAAGGTCTGCGCTGTTCGGGAACACATAGATTAGTCTCGTAATTTGAACCGAATCCAACCCCCTCGGAACTTTCTGAAAATTTCGTTTCTGTTATGGGCCAAGACAAACTTTTTCCGTATTTTCTGTTGTACACGAGGGCCTGGGCTTTTTCTAAATCAGTTCTCTCGGTAGTTGGTGGCCGTTCAGCGCAAAATAACGACGTTATAACGGTGTTTCCACGTCGTCGTCGTCGTCGTCGGGTATGTAATTCGCGGTGCTGCGGCCGCAGTGTAACACGGTCGTCGAACTTCTCCGTCGCCGAATCCTAGGACCGCTCATTAGCGTGTTTTCTCTCTCTCTCTCTTTCTTTCTCTTCCTCATTATCTCTTTCAAGAGCACGACGGACTTCTAATGAGGTATTTGTCGACAAGGGCTTAAGTCACATTGCTGTAACATCGGTGCACTTCGTTCGCGATAATAAATCATTATCGACGTTCTACATATACGCGCGTGCTATCATACACGCATGCAACTATAGCTGTGTTCTATAGAACGCATGGGCGGAGGTAGGGGATGCGGCTCGAATGTTTAAATACCCCTCGAGATGACACGATTAGTAGTTTAGAGTGGGAACATTTTCCACCATTCTTTTCCACCTTTTCTTTTTTCACCAATTTCCTTTTCGACCAAAACGAATCTTTCTCTTTTCTACAAATACACGTTTCCAACAAAATCATTGATCAGCCTATTATAAAGTTCAAATGTGTAAATTTGATGTTATAATGATTTACAGATTCCTGGTAGAAAGGTACCTACAATTATTATAATTAAAGTAAAATCAAAAAATATAATACATCTTATATTACTTAGGAATTAACAACTACCGACATAAAACGATTGAGTAAAAATATTTATAACGCTCGTAGTAAAGTTCTATCGAAAAATCTAAATAATGTTGAAGAGGCACAAGACACTTTGAACAATATAAACACTAATACAAATAAAGGTGAATGATTTTTACAAATTAATGGCAAAGAAAATGTTTTATAATTTTTACATGTAAAACGAACATTTTTATGTGAAGTAGACCATTTGGACAACTTTTCAATATACTCCTAGATATTTTCTTCAAATTTTCACTATTCATGGTATCAAGAAATATGTTCATTACATTCCATTGGTTTTTTGTTTGTTACCAGATAAAAAATATATAACATTTAAATTATAATAAAATATAAATTAATTCAGATTTACTCTTAAAATCATTATTATATCATATTTACACATTTTAACTTTGCAATATTTAGATCAATAATTTGGTGAAAACGTGTATTGGTGGAATAGAGAAAGATTCATTTTGGTGGAAAAGGAAATTGGTGGAAAAAGGGAGGGTGCATTTTTGGTGAAAAAAGGTGATACCCGTAGTTATATACTTAAACTCATATTATGGGAAAGTTTGCTTGAAATGGTCTTCAAAGAACTATTCATTTGGTGATCCCGAAATCAGTTATAGCTGAATAAAAAAAAAAATAGCGTATTTAAGAAATACGGAATAGAAAAAGACAATTTTTTAAATTAATACATTAATTTTCATCGAATAACTTTATTCGACATATAATCTTATTACAGCGAGCAGAAATACAGTGGCGTTTGCTTAAAGCGGGCACTGGTTAATATAGACAACCGCTTTATATGGGCAAAACGGTCTGGTTCCGATTTCAATGTTTGTAAATACGGTTAAAAAAAAAAAACCGCCTAACGAGGGCACTCGGTCCGGTTAATAATAATAATAATAATAATAATAATAGTATTTACTGTAAATAAATAAATATTTTTACACTCGAAGGGTAAAAGTCTAGTATTAAGCAAAAAATAAAACTAGGAAATCAATATTTATAATCAATTGGAATAATACGATTTTTTTAAAAAACCCGTCAAGCCAAATAAAGCCAAAAATGAATTACAAAAGGCAATAAAATAGTAGAAATAAATTAGAAATAATCTGTTGATCTTAAAATAAAATTTAGTAAACACACGATATCATTATAGGCGGCGAATGAATGTACTTACCGTTTTTCGTTTTAAAAATATGTCATCGTAATTCCTGGATTATAGTTTTGACCAGCACAGTTCTATACGAACAATAAAATATTATCCACTGAAGCCATAATAATATATTTTTAAGAGAATTACATTGTATTTTATAACTCATAAAACGATTATATAAATCATTTTTTACCGACAACACTATACTCAATGTAACACTTAAAATACAACTATTACCACCACTACCAATGTTTGTGTACACAAGATATTTTATATGTTGAGTTTAGTAAGTTTATAATTAATATTTCGTAAAACACAGTTTTTGAATCCCATGTTCTAAAATATTGTAGAATATTTCTCCCCCCCCCAATTCTCGAAATCTGCCATGACACTGGCAATGAAAAGCGGCTAAAAAACATTTAAATTAATTTTATATACATATATAAATTCAACGTCTATTGGTTTTTTTTTTTTCATTCAATGACTTTTCAACGACTCGATATTATAATGTTATTAGTTTATCTACAGAGGTATATCTATATTATGTTTATTTTATGCACTCGGAGTTTTCTCGATTGTGACGACTTCTGCGATAGGTATCTCAGATCCATGATTTGAAAGGTATTCAAATTGTTCAACCCACGACTGAGAAAAAGGATGGCTTTTTTATTTTTATTTTTATTATTATCGGGCTGTTTAATAAACAAAACAAAAAAATAAATAAAAATTCCCCACGACCTACACTCACGAGAGAATATATATTTTTTTAATTTTTAGTTTTTTCAAATCAAAAGAGTAACCACTGAAGTTCTTGTATTCCGTTTAAGCGCACTTGAGTCATATATATATAATATACAATATAATATTAAGATTTAGCCGAATATTATGGAGAGAATCGATCGGACGAGATAATAAATAATAAACAGATTTAAACTATCATTTAAATATTGGAATGATGTATCTCAGTGGTTTCAAATCTAGTTTATTATTCAAGCCTCTCCCTAAAAATCGAAATTTTTTTTTTCGCCTTTCACGAATAACCAAAATTAATATTACTACGTTATTAAAAATTGCTTAATATTTTCATATATTAAGCAATTATTATATAAGCATATATATATATAATATGTTTAATCAAAGAAATATTCAAAACTTACTAATATTTTAATTTTATGTTACGAATTAGTTAATGCGAAAATTTGTATTTCGTTTATTAAAAAGTGTAATAATTACCACTGCACGCTTTTTTATTTCACTTTAAATTAAATTACTGAAAATCCTGTTTTACACTAATAGGAAGTCGCAAATTGAACAGATAATATACTCTATGAAGCTTTGACCTTTGTTGTTAACTCCTGAATATCTTTTATTTCGTCCAAAATCTTTTGATAAGTGACAATGAAAAAAATGTAATTCTTAGTAAAGAATCAGATGAAATGACGTTTTTCACTTTTGCAGAAAACGCTTTCAAAGTCATAAGATTTTCTAAGAATATTTACACGACCCCTCTCCTTTTGAGTTCTCGAGTGTCCCGGAGAGCTTTTGGTTACCACTGGACTATGTGACATTTTTTTTTGTCGAAAAAAAAAAATGACCATCGGTTATTGCAGTTCGCTATTTTCCCCCAAACGGTTCAAGTATTTTTAGAAAAAAGTGTTTAACAGTCTATCGGTTATTTTTGCTGGGATGTGACGCGTTTTTCCTCACCTGTTTTTGACGCTGTTGTTCACAATATTATACCACTGCGAGTTTTATCGTCGTTTATCACGTACAGAACACGGCGTGAATTAGCTACAAAGAAAAAAAAAAAATTCGGTTCTTTGTGCGCGTTTAAGTCTCCGACAGGCAGATCAATATTGTTGTTCTCCTACTGTCCGATACGGTGGCCGATAATAACACGCGCACGTTTTAACCGGCCGTTCGGTTGCTCAAACAATTATTATTATATTTATTTTATTTTTTTCATTGATAGCCGTCGTACACTGGCAGCAACAAGTGTGTTTGTATGTATGTAAACACGTATATATATATATATATTCATAGGTATTACAATAGTTATTAAGTCGAAATAATGGCGGAGAAAATTAAATAAAAGAATAGACCCCGCACAACGGGCGACCGTGTGAAAGTATAATAATAATAATAATAATCGTATAGGTATCGACTGCGTCGTCATACTAGCTACAGCAGCGGTTCTCAAACTGTGCTCCGCGGAGCATTTGAATTAAATCGAATTCAGATGCTTGTAAATATTTTAAAATATTATGTATTCTGATTCAGACTACACAATTTAAAAATAATTTTGAGCGTCAATTGTTAATAATATCGTTGAACACTAGTTAATAAAAAAAAAAAAAAAAACAATATTTTACTCACTAAGAGGACGTCAAACCATAATCGTATCCTGGGGGAGGGGTTTTCGGGTTCAAACACCTACGAAAGTTTTAGAAAAAATGTATATACTTATTTTGCATTATTTATTATTAATACACAATTTAGGGCTAAAATTATTTTTGGAAAAAAAATGATAAACCACCTCCGAAAAACTATACTAGTGTCGACCATGCGCACACTAGCGTGCCAACGTTTACCAATGTACAACAACGTAGGCCTAGCAAAATTTCTATTTTTATAATAGATACATGTACTATAATATTAAAGCTGATGACACAAAAATTGATTCTGCTGAACACAACTTTGCTGTGATGTATGTTAGTAAGACGAATATAACACATGCTATGTACTGAATGAGACATCCTTTTAAAACTTCTAAATTAATTTAAATACTACTTGTATTAAGTTTTATTTTAATAAATTAAATTATCGTATATGCGATTTGTGATAAAATACTTTTCAGTAATGAGTAATTAAAAAACAAATTAATTATATATAAAACACATAATAAAGAATAATTTTAAATAGAAAATCTTTTAAAAATAATTTCTATGAGTTGTGATTCAAAATTTATACTCCTAGTTTTGGGACTCCGTGAATTTTTTTTTTTTACATATTAAGTGCTCCGTGAGCAAAAAAGTTTGAGAACCGCTGAGCTATACAGTATAGTTAGACTATTAGTAGACGGGAAATATCGCTTCTTCTTTTTTTATTTTTTTTTTTTCCGTCTGCGTCTATTAACCCGGTGGTAAAGGGTGTACTAATTGGCAGCAGACGATCGCGTCGGAATTACAAAATCGTGTACCGCGTCAGCCGCACGTAGGAATTTCAATAAAACCTTTTATTATTATTATAACTACCGTCACTGGAATCGTATTCGATTTTCATCCGAGTATTTTGTTTCTAATTATCGAGAAAAACTTGTATGTATGTGTGTGTGTGTGTGTGTGTGTGTGTGTGTGTGTACAAGACGCAGGTGTAAGGATTTATGTGCTCCGAGCGTTTTAGTTAGTTTCGTGCGCACCACAAGGCGCATATTATTCGTGTGTAAATAGAGTGTAAATAAGGTGTTAATATAGTTGAAATTCTCTACGGTTTCGATAATAACTATACGAGTAGGTACAAGCGATTGCACGTAAAACTGGAAAACAATTATTTCCATATTATTATATAATTTAAACAGACCGCGATTGATATTTTTGCAATATACACTTGTAGGTACACACATATATGTTTACATGAGAATCGACAAGTGCCCGGAATGAGGTGGACAAAACGGAGTATACCTATATTAATCTCCTTGGAATTTTTCAAAACTAATTTGACATTTGTCGTCATTAACATTTCATTGTGTAATTTTGACTTGGACGTAAATTTATAAATTTTCAATTAACCGAAAAACAGTTTTTTTGAAATAAAAACATCCAATCCGTCGAATAATAATAATAACAATAGTTTAGAGGTTTGATTACAAATATTTTGGTGACCAGTGATTGTTTTTACAATTGATTTGCAATGTTAACCAATTAAGCTACAAATTTGTTGTGTCTCATAGCAATTCAGAAAATGTAAATTTTACTATGAATTTTAAATTAATTTTTTATTTAAATTCTGGGTGTTTTTTCATAGATGTTTTTTTGCTTATTATTATTTTTTTTTTTTATGTTTAGGTACATGTTTTTGTATGGAAATATTTGTCCGAAATTTCAGCCAGGAAGTTTTTGACTTCGAATTTCGTTCTTAATTTTACTTTTAAACAAGTCATATCTCAAAATTCTCAAAATTGTGAAAAAGTACCCAAAATTTAACTTAACTTCTTTTAAAACATTTTTCTAATTTTTAACTTTATGAAAATTCAAATATAAATAGACTGAAATATAAAAAATATTATGGTAAAAATATTTTTAATATAAAAAAAATTTTTTTTACTTTTTTCTACACTTTTTTTATCATCAAATTTTTCTCCCTTTTTCAATAAATATGGGAATATAAAACTAGCTAAGTAAAAAATAATATTTTATAATAATAAACACTATAATTTTTAAATAAAGTTATCCGGAATAAAATAGTAACTTCACTCAGAATAATTGTATTGAAGAAATAATTTATCATTTGAACATCAAGAAATTTAAATCCTATCTCTAATGATGACAATGTTACGAGATTATTACAAAATACAGTATAATTTCCAAACATTTTGTTGATATTTTATAATATAAATGTATAATAACGAAGTTCGCCACTTATTTCGTAATTTGCAAAATATAACTTTCTATTTAATGTACTTTTCGGCTTTTTATCGCCCGGGTAAGAATCTAATTTGTTTCGAACGTATATAATGTAGATGTCGTTGTACGAAAATTAATGATGTTCTTAGTAATAATTACTACTTAACTATTGTAAAACGATTTCCGCCATTATTCCCAATCGTATCTATACGCTTACGTCACAA
Organism: Stegophylla sp. TES_Ste_2020; assembly: GCA_025469315.1. Classification (NCBI taxonomy): domain Eukaryota; kingdom Metazoa; phylum Arthropoda; class Insecta; order Hemiptera; family Aphididae; genus Stegophylla; species Stegophylla sp. TES_Ste_2020. The sequence continues at coordinate 24,285 of JAIPRM010000726.1, read as the reverse complement.
CCATATAGTTAGCTGTATGATTATTATTATTACGTAATAGGTATAATTTTATTATTAGAACACAAAATTTCTTTTTAATCCGGTTTAATGACTCCGTTTTAAAAACTGTGAATATATTTTTAGATTCTGAACGAAGCGAAGAAGCTAGTGTTTTAACAACGATGTTTATTTCTTTTTCTCTGTGTACAACTTTTCGTATGGAAATACTTGTCCAAAAGTTTCGATCAGCAAATTTTTTAAACCAGATTTTCTTCTTGATGGTACTTTAAAGAGGTAATTTTTTGAATTTCTCAATTTTTCAATTTTTTTTTTTTTTTTTTTGACAAAACTACACAAAATTTGACAAAAACGACTCGGAAACAATCATTTTTTGATCCGAACCATATGAAAATTTAAACATAGATAAAAATAATATAAGATAGATTTTAGCGCATAAAAATTTTGGAAATGTGAAAAAAAAATTTTGGAAATTTTTTTAACATTTTTTTCTTATTTATTATTTATATTATTAATTTCCCTCGTTGAGAATCGTTTTATTGAAGAAATGATTTATGGTTTCTTTAAAACTCAATACACCCGTCAAGAGAATTCCACCCGACGTGCGGAGAACACACTTTTTTTCTGAATGTTTTCAATAAACATTGATGCGGAAGATTAACAGATTCAAGAATTGATTGAAAATTCAATAAATGAAAAACCAGCCCAGCTTTATGAATACCAATTATATACATGTATTTTCTATTAAATTTTCATTTATACACTTTTCAAATAGTACACCATTTTTATTTTTTTTTTTTTAAGGGGGGCGTTGAAAAATATTTTGCTCTTCAGGGCGGCGGTTACTTTAAAAAGGTTGAGAATCACTGCACTAAAACGTACGATTCGTACACTATACATCTATTGAAGGCCAATTTCATTTCGCCTCTTTTTCACGATACCTAAAACGTTGTAAACGTATTCCGAACAATTAATCGAATATTTAATTTCGTATTGCGTACGGACACGACGGTTAAACATTTTGCCGTCCGAGTCGACATTACCACTCAGAACTGATTTATAGATTCACGACTATCACGTAGTTGTGGTAGTCATTTTCTTTCGGCAAAATTAAAAATGCTAATACCATGACTTCGGTTCTCCTTCTCTCCTTTTCGCGTCATCGTCCGACCCGCATGTGACATCGCATGACAAATTTGGGACGTTTTTCCGTCAGATCATTAGCGTATATTCTCCTCGCGTGAAAGCGAATTCTTAATATTCTTCTATTTTTTCCATGTTAAATAACTATTTTCGATTTTACAAAAATTCCGGTGATTGCATATTTTGTCAATTTTTTGACAGATTTTTTGCGTTTTTGAAAAAAAGTATTCAGAAATTTGAAAAATAACCTCTTTAAAAGTCTCATCTGGGTGTGATTTCAGATGTAAAGAGATACTGATTGAAACTTTTTAACCAGTTTTTCTACACGAAAAAGTGTCCACAGGAAGAACAAAATAAATAAATAAACATCACTGTAAAATCATGAGTTTCTTCGCTCTTCTCAGAATCTTAAATCATTAATTCAAACATGCAAAAATAAATTCGCTGTTTTTTTAATTCGTGATTTTCACATAAACCCCTTCATAGGGGCCGAGTTTGTATCTAATTTGCTAATTTGATATTAATAAACTCAACCTGTTGCGACCTCGGATTGTTTGTTATTATTGAATCGACTATCGAGATCCTTTTAAAGCAAATCTCCCCATTTTTAATACATTATTTAAAATATATATATATATATCTTATTCAATTATCTTTGTCTTGATATAAATAAAAATTTAATTTGTTGGTAATAATGTTTTATATTGTATTATAGTAGATTCTATGTTAATCAATAATACGAAAATACTAGTCAATGGCAATAATATAGAATGTAGTAAATCCGTACGATTTTGTCTGTTTATCACGACGTAATCGGTCTCAACACGGTATTTTGTCGTTATTTGATCATCTTAAAAAATTAATAAACGTATTAAACGTTAAAAACATATCCTGTTGTTAATTTATATTAATTAACTTAAAGATATAAATATACGATCGATTGTCTCTATCAATGTCAGGACATTTTAATTCTTTTTAATTTTTCCCAAAGACCTCATCCTGGTGTTTAGATAATATTTCGATACCATTATCTTTTACCATGTTGTGCGGTTATAATGATTAATAATAACTGATGATATAACTGATTTCCGTTTTGTTTTTACAGAGTGCAATTGCAACGGGTTTTCTCACCGATGCTTCTTCGACAAAGAGCTGTACGATCAGACCGGACACGGTGGACACTGTCTGGACTGCGACGGTAACCGCGACGGAGCGAACTGCGAGCGGTGTCGCGAGAACTTCTATCAACGAAGAGGGGACACGCACTGTTCGCCGTGTCAGTGCGACGAAGTCGGTGAGTTTGACGAATGATTTGCACGCTGGCAAAATAAAGGGAAGGGGAGGGGTGGGGTGGGTATGATTAATATGCAATTAGACGCGAGATGATAAAATTACTCGCGTACAATCGGTCGTTCGGTAAGTTTGTAAGTAATAAAATGTTATTAATTTGTCAATGAGTCTCAAATTAACGATTAACTGTAAAATATAAAACCATTTAAATAACAAATGAAAAACATTATTCAAAAATATATTAATTACAAATTATAAGGTATATCTGGGCGCGGATCCTAGGGGAATGGGGACAACCCCCCCCCAAATACAGTATTTTATAAAAATAAATATATTACATACCTAGCTCTTTTTTGAGTTATTATTCCCAAGAGATTGGGAATATTTCCGGGATATTCCTTTTTTCTCTGGAAAGATTCCCAGGGACACAATATCACTCATAACATCTCAGACAAGACTTCGTATAAATTAATATAATTATTTAATTATTTTAACCGAATTGATTTTTCATACGAAGAGGAGATAGAAATTGATGGTATTGTTAGATAATTAAATTACATGGGGGGGAGGAGTTTAAATGTCCTTCCTAGTCACATCCCAAGAACATCAAAACATGCCGTTCTCAAATCGGTTAATATGACGAAAAGTCCTGCGATTCATCAACTACAACTTACTAATAATCAGTGCGCCGTGTTAGCGATATGGTATAAGTCAAGGGTTCTCAAACTTTTGAAGTTCATGCTCCCTTTTATACTATAATATGGGGCCACGTCCCCCTTCCCAATGCTATAAGATTCAATTATAATATGTTATATATAATATATATATATATATTATACAAATAAATACATCATGACTTTAATTATTAACGTTGGGCATTCACATGAATAATATTCTTCAAATTATTGAAAATAGTATTTTTAGTTGTTATCACGGCTTAAGACATCTTAAATAGTGGTTGTAACACAATGATGACCTAAAATCGCATACCTACTTACAAAAAAAATAATAATAATAATAAAAAACAAAATATAGATAACCCCATGTTCCGTGTTGAAATGTGGTTTCATTTGAATATTTTCACGCCCCCCCCCTGAAATTTTGTGACGCCTCTCTAGGGGGCGTGCTCCCCAGGTTGAGAACTCTTGGTATAAGTCGACGACAAATTCGTACTACGACCGATTGACGTTTCTCCCCCGTTGTAGGGTCGTGGAGCTTGCAGTGCAACGCCGAGGGCAAGTGTCAGTGTCGCCCTGGCGTCACCGGTGACAAGTGTGACCGATGCGCGGAAAACCATTACGACTTCAGCTCGACCGGATGCAAACGGTGCGGTTGCAACGTGGCCGGCAGTTTGGACAACGTGCCGAGATGTGACGACCAAACTGGAAATTGTTATTGCAAGGAGAATGTAGAGGGCATTCAATGTACCAGGTGATTTTTATTTCATTATAAATTTAGACGCTGACGTCCTAGAACCCGGATAGAAAATGGCGTAAAAATTGTTTTTATGACCTAAAATACACCGAAAATGTTAAAAACCTAATGAAGCGTTTTTAAAATTTTAATATTATATTAATTACTTGTTGAATTTTTAAATTGACGAGTATAATAATTAATAAAAACATTATACTAAAATAATTTTTGTATTATAGTCATTAAAAAAAAAAAAAAAAAAAAAAATCAACTAGATAAAGAATTAAATAGTATATAAAATTTTAATTTAACGTAAAGGTAATTAATTAAAAGCGAATATAGTATATTGTGTGGCAAGCGCGGGAAGTGAGCAATTTCAGTCGCGGTTGACGTGTGTGGCACGAGCTGCAGATGAATACTGCATTTCACCCAAGACTGAAATTATTGCCTTCCCGCTTGAGCCACACATACTATTTTTTGTCACACCTCGTATATTTATGACACTCCTTGGACAACTTTCTTTTTCCATGCTTGTAAAGTAACTTTACCACCCAACCTCATATATTAATAATACTCCTTGGACATTTTTTTTCCTTGGATCAGACTGTAAAGTAACTTTCAGCTCTTGGGTAAGAAAGTACTTTTCCACCCGCTGGACGGATAATAGTCACTTTCTACCGCATCTAAACTTTCAATGCAGATGTGACAAAAAATTAATTTCTCATGTATCGTAAATTTAAATGCTTATAAGAAAATATTCATTGAGTAACGTTTTAAGAAAACTTGACTACTAAAAAAAAGTACTTAAAGACATTTTTGGTAGATAACATTTTTCACTGTATTATGAGTTTCAAGATTCGTGGAGTTATGACTGAAAAAAGTCGCTATTTAACATGAAAATGACCAGTTTCATACAAATATTAACTTGAAAGGAATAAATCAAAAATAATATCGTTTTTTTTTTTTAGATTTTTGGATAGCTGTTAGAAACATATTATGAGATTAAGGTTTTATTACATTTTTAGCTCATAAAATTATGATTTTAAATTTTATTAATAGAAGGCTTTCAAAACACTAGTTATTTTCAAAATTCTGTATTTATTCCAAAATAGGTACATTTTTTTTTTTTTGAAAATTTATTAACCTACTATATGTTGTTAAAAATGATTTCTTTAAATTAGTATTTGAACTAAATCTTCTATCAAAAATCTGTGCTATGGGTACATTACCCAAACACTTTTTCAAGCGCCTAGCAAAAGTGTATTCATAAAAAAATAAAAATAATCATCATTGTAAAACCTCTAGATTTTTCGCTCAACCCAGAATCTAAAATCTAAAACTGTTTATTTCGTTTTTTAACATTATAATTTTTTTATTATTTCATGTTAAATTATTGTTTTGCTGCACAGATGCAAACCGGGTTTCTTTAACTTAGACGAAGACAATGAATTCGGTTGCACCCCTTGTTTCTGTTACGGACATTCATCCGTGTGCCAGTCCGCTTCGGGTTATTCCAGAGGTATATTTCGCACTAAGATAATATGAAACGGTTATTTATTTAAATTTTACAAATTTCCATTAACGTGACTTTTATAGTATCGATTGAGAGTGTATTCGCTCGGGGTAGTGAACGTTGGAACGGTTCAGATTCCTACGGCAGAACGGTACTGCCGGTGCACAGTGCGTTCAAACAGTCCTTAGAAATCACTTCGCAATCCAACGAAGCCGTGTATTTCTTAGCACCGGGTGAGTTATAAAAAAAAAGATATTCATTATTATTCACCCGGTCAAAACTCGTGTGATTATTATACGCGTCGTTCATTAGATAAGTTCCTCGGAGATCAACGCGCCAGTTACAATCACGACTTGACCTTCAAATTGAGCATTGGCGAGAATAGTCCTCAACCGTTTATCAATGACATCATTTTGGAGAGCGGTACTGGTCTTCGCATCACTCAGGCAATATTCGGACAAGGAAACATGGAACCCTCTGATACGGTAACTACTGTTAAACTGCGCTTAATAATCAGGGAACGGATTTTGAAAAGCCAATTCTTTTTTAGTGGGTAGTGTAATAAAAAGAATATTGTATTCGCATCGCTCTGATTTATATGGAGTAAACTTTTATTATTTTTTACTCGTTACCTATATTCTTTTTTTTTTTTGCATAATTTTCGTGCATACGTATTTTTAGAACTTTATTGGATGGCAGATAAAATAATTACTATTGAAATTCCAGAATTTCAATTTGAACCAAAGTGATCGTTATACTACAATAATTACAGTTTCATTCGTGACTTTTAAAAAAGAAAATTATCGTTTGTCAATGTATAGCGTATTTTTATACCACGTTCAAATATTTAATCTGATCGATAAAATTTCAATTTATTAATGCAAAATATATGAATATTTTAGCACCCACAATAGTAGTCTTAGTTTTAAGGAAAATAAACTATATATATATATGTATGTTATATGGTAGTAAATTTGTCTTTAAACTGAATACATAAATCGTATTTGCTAAGTATAAATTAAATAAATGTTTTGTTTCACTTTCGTTTTGGCAACTGCGCTTTTTACCGATTTACTTTTCTACATAGTCCTCAGGTCTAATGATAATTTTCTATCGATCATACGCTTTATTAATAAAGAGGTTTTTAAAATGCGAGTGTGGAAAAAAAGAGCGGAATATCAAGTAGACCGTATGGTTGAGAGAAAGTGACATGAGGACTGTCGAGGGGATCCAGAAAAAAAGTACTCATAGAAAGACTAACAGGAAAAAAGACCAGTGAAAAATTATCTTAGCTCAAAAACTATTTCCGATCACCATAACACATACAAAACAAACAAAGGTTTTATTACAAGTTCGCTAAAGTTGGCTGGTCTTGGTGCAGACGACAGAGAGTCCAGGTCGAGGGAGGGGTTGGTGGAGCTTTAGGATGAAAGTTGTCAACCCAAAATAGTCGAAAACTTAAGATAGAAAAGAAGGAATATGCGATTGTTTTGTACCGAAAGTAACGTTTCGAATGATGTTGCAGCCACAAATGTATAAGTTCCGCTTGAACGAGCATCCGGATTACGGATGGCAACCCAGGTTGTCTACTCGGGAATTCTTCATGGTCTTGTCCAACTTGACTGCGATCAAAATACGAGGGACGTACACCGATAGAGGTGAGTGACATCGTCGAGTATGCTGCTACACTCTCATCCCCCTCCCCAAAAAAAATTTTAAAGATATTTTTACGGAATTGCTAAAATTGAACAACAGGTGTCGGATTCTTGGACGACGTTTCTCTTCAAACGGCCCGGCGTGGCGCTCCCGGACTGACGGCCAACTGGGTGGAGACGTGCACGTGCCCCGACGGGTATATCGGACAGTTTTGCGAATCCTGCGCACCCGGTTCGCGCCACGAGCCCACTAGCGGTGGTCCTTTCTCGCCGTGCGTTCCGTGCAATTGTCACGGACACGCCTCTATCTGTGACGCCGACACGGGTAATATTATATTTTTTTTATCATAAAAGATTATAAAAAATAAAATTATAATACATAAAAATCTACAATATATGACACCCTCCCCCCCCCAAAAAAAAAAAAAAAAGAAGCAAAACTTGTGCTCG
>JAIPRM010000726.1:0-16724 GCA_025469315.1 Stegophylla sp. TES_Ste_2020 | reverse complement strand
ATAGACTTAATACTAATTAATTAGTGACCCTTCTTCTTTTTTTTTTTTTTTTTTTTTTTTTCTGTAAGAACAATATAAAGTTTTTTAACATAATGAGTAAAGTGAAAAACAAAAATGCTTAAAAATTAACATTGTTTAGATCTGTAGTATGTAAGTAATTAACTAACATGTATTTTGTTTTAAATTTAGTGACATTAATATTCAATTTTCTGCATAAATTTATTCCTACATTCACAATATTAAATGTTCCAAAACGTTTGCTTACTTTTATCCAAATTTACATCACTTAATGTTTTTAATCTTGTATCATAAGAATTTTATGGTTTATACATCATTATATCAATTTTAAATAAGTGTAGTAATACGTTCTTGAAGTAAAGTATATTATATTATTATTTATTTTATGTAGTACGATTATTATTCCGTTTCTACTCGTGGATTTCGTTGATTGCGTATGTTTAAATCCGTTCGGTTGTCAAAACTCAAAATCACGATATAATCAAAATAAATAACGATTAATCGCTGAAATCCGTCAATAAGGCTCTAACGCTTGATGGCCGATAGTTAAAAAATAATATACTAACAGATAAGAACAGTAGAATAATCGATTAATATTCGATTAATCGATGGTGAATGCTTGTGGAAAATTAATTAATTAAACTTTAACTGTGACATAATTTGACTGTGACATCAATGAATCGAAATAATCGAACAGCGTATATTAATTTAAAAAATAAAAATTTAAATAAAAATATTCATTAAGTATTGGAAACTATTAGATTAATTGAATTTATACAGTCGTTTTAAATACGATGATAAAAATACGCAAGATGGAAAGAGGCATTACCTGTGAGCTTAGAGACAATAAATGCAAATAAACATTAATATTTTTAAAATTATATATTATATTTGATTAAGAGAAGATGTGTGCTTAATAATTTATAATTTCCAATAGCTTCCTTTAATTTTTTTTTTTTTTTTTTTTTTAACATTGATTTAAATTTTAAACATCCTGAGGTTTTAGCTGAAAAAAATCGTTATTGTATGTGAAAAACTCAGACTTACCATCACAACATAGGTCATTATTTGCTTCTTGGGTAGAATGCTCTTGGTGGGTGTATTGAATTTTAAAGGAACGATAAATAATTTCATCAAGAAGACGATTCGGATCGGAGTTTTAGTTTATTCAAGATAATTTTACTTAAATATTATAAAGTTTGTTATTATAATAAATAAATAAATTGTATTTTACTCAGCAAATTTTATTTCTCTATATAAATCTATAACAGAAAAAGTATTAGGAAAAATTTCCAAATTATTTTTTTAACATTTTCCAAATTTTCTTGCACAAAAGCATTTATCATATTATTGGCTACCTATATTTAAATTTTCATGAAATTTGAATTGAAAAAGATCGTTTTCAAAGTGTTTTTGTCAAATTTTGAGAGAAAACTATTAAGAATTTCGAAAAGTGACCTCTTAAAACTATTATTTAGAGGCAAATTCTGATTCCGAAATGGCCGGTTGAAACTTTTGACTAAGTATTTTCATACAAAAAAGTATGAAGAAAGAAAATAGATACGTCATTATTGTAAAATCACTAGCATTTTCACCCCACTCAGAATTTAAAATCTGTTTTGTACAGATCCGGAATTCAAGTATCACATCATGGGCAAGCTGGTACATTGCTTTAATATAAAAATTGTGATTTTAAATCAGACATCTCTTTTTTTTTTTTTTTTTTTTTTTTTTCTGAAAAATCGGTATATTTTATTAAACGTGCTCGTACCTTTGAATCGAAAACCGACACACCGCTGGCGGACGTGCAGCACTCGATGTTATCGGGCTAAAAGAGAAAAAAAAAACCACGTACCCCTCCTCGTGGTGCGGAAAACAAAAACGGCCTCTATGTGAAATAAATGATTTATATTTTTTTATATTTTACAGGCCGGTGCATTTGTCATCACAACACCGCGGGTGAGAACTGCGACCGGTGCGCAAAGGGATACTACGGTAACGCTCTGCAGGGGACGGCCATGGACTGTAAACTGTGCCCGTGCCCGAACCAAGGTAGTTGTACGCTGATCGGAGAGGACACGGTCATCTGCCTGGAATGTCCAAAGGGATACGGGGGTTAGTGTTTGAGATGTTATTTTTATGTGCGTTATTATGCCTATCGCGTTTTGTACAAATCCGACAACGTGTCCCGCCCCACAGGTGCCAAGTGCGACGTGTGTAGCGACGGTTACTTCGGCGACCCGACCGGCAAGAACGAATCCATCAGCGTGCTGTGCAAACCGTGCGACTGCAATTCGAACGTCGATCCGAACGCAATCGGCAACTGTAACCGCACGACCGGCGAGTGCATCAAATGTATTTACAACACCGGAGGACCGCAGTGTGACCAATGTCTACCAGGTACCTAGTGTACAGTATAATAGCTGATAATATTTCATGGTGGGTAAACACCTAAAAATGGACTGTGTAGGAGATTACACCATGTTTTAAATTCGGGTAAAAATGTCATTCGTGTAGGAGTTTACATGCCGCCAGTAATAATTATCATCATTACTACACATTTTATTTTTGTTATTGTTTTAAAATTATGGTATCTCTAAACATATGAAAACATGTACCATGGCCTACTCGAAGTATGTAGCAAGCGTGTTGTAAGATACGATAAGTTTAGAGTAGATAACCACAAACTAAAATTATTGGTCTGTATAGAAGTTCACACTATCTTTTTTTGGCAGGTAAAATGGGACTGTGTAGGAGATTACACCATGTTTGAAATTCAGGTAAAAAGGTCATTAGTGTAGGAGTTCACATGGAGCCTTCTTACTTCGTCATAAAAAAAAAAAAAATGTATTTTAACAAGATTAATTATTTCCTTATTTTTCAATTATTAGGTATGCAAAATGTATTATAAGATCAATGTTTTCTTTGTATTTATAAAACGTCATAAAATGTAATAAACGGCTAATTTTTTTTTTCTTACTTTATCATTAAAAAAAAAATTACCATAACATGATTTGAATTACATATTATAATAATACATAATTTATTGTAAAGTAAAAAAAAAATGCATATTATAACAATTATACATTATTATACAGTGTAGGAGATAACACTATCTCGTGTAGGAGACAAAACTATCTTGTGTAGGAGTTAACACTATCTCGTGTAGGAGACAACACTATATCCATGTAGGAGATTACCTACTTTTGTAGGAGTTTACCATTCCCCAACACTATAAGCGTAACTAGGTCTTGAACTAAAATGTCGGGGGAAGTACAAGTACGCTAAACTTGAAAAGTGTTTTTTTTTTTCAATTTTGAATGAGGCTAACTTGACCTATGAAAAATACAAAAGTCATTTTATAACACAAAAAATGTATACACACATAATTAATAATGAATATATACCTTATTGCAGTATAAAAATAACGATTGATAAAAATACCGAAATTGACGATAGAAGCTTAGTTACAAGAGTTTTGACTTTTTCATGGAAATTTATCACAACAAAATTTGTTGACAATATTGTTCACACATTAATATCGCTGAATACAAAAAATATTAGATTTTATACCCATTGGTGAAACATTCACGTCTAGAAGTGACTTTATTTAGTTCTATTGACTGGTAAAAATATTGAATTACTCTTAAGATTCTATTTGGTTTTAATGAAAGTGTTTTATCGTTATTAAATATAATGTTTGTTCAACATAAAGAAACATGAACATATTGTCTCGTACGATATTAAAGGGGTTTTCACATATATGGACGCGGCTCAATCCCCCTAAACCTCCACATAATTACACATATGGATGTATCAAATAATGCTAATATCATATTTTAAAACAATTAAATAATTATACAAAAAAAAAAAGATTTTAATTTTGTCCAACGATATACCTCTTGAGCGGGGGTTTAATTTAGATGTAGAAACAATGCATTTGCCCCACCCACAAAAAATCAACAATTTATTATTTTGTTGATGCATTGCTAAAATATAGCAACTTCAAATTAACCAACTATCTACTTCATAATAATATAGTACCACAATTAAAATGCAAAAATAAGAAATGTAAGTACTTTAACACACCTGTTTTGTGTTCTCGACTGCTATCTTGTAGAAACAATTCGTAGTGATTTTAAAATAAAATTTTATGTCATCATACTTTTCACTACCTCGTTAGATTTAGTTTCAATTATATTAATCGTAGTGCAAGTAGATAGTATTATTATAAACTTGTTAGGTAATAAATCGGCACACATTTATAATTTTTTTTTTTTTTTTTTTTTTATAAATCTACAATTTTCTATAATAATCCGGTAGTCTACCGAAATTTGAAATGACGTTCTTTCTCCTGTTTATCATCCAGTGTTTGTAGTAAATAATCGTTTTCAGGATATTTCGGAGACGCATTGAATCCCGAAAAGGGAGACTGTAAACCTTGCGACTGTTATCATCTCGGCACGACCGAGACGGGATTCGGACCTTTGGCTTGCGATCAGTTGAACGGTCAGTGTCAGTGTAAGCCACACGTGGTCGGCGTGAACTGCGATCAGTGCGAAGTCGGATACTTCAACATAGCCAGTGGCGAAGTGAGTCGAAAAAAATACATATTAACCCGTAAAACGACGTTTCGACATTGTTTCTATGTTTTTCGTACCTACAGGGTTGTCAGTCCTGCGAGTGCGACCCCGTGGGCTCCGTGAACAATACCTGTGACGCGAACAGCGGCCAATGTGTTTGTCGTCCAGGTATCGTTGGCAAGAAATGCGATGCCTGCGAAGTGTCCCATTACGGATTCTCGGTCGAGGGATGCAAGCCGTGCGAATGCGATTCGATGGGTTCCGTGTCGCCGCAGTGCGATGCCACCGGACAGTGTCCAGTAAGTTTTTGTGGTTAATAATTATTATTAATCTATCAGAAGCATGGCTGTGAATTTAAAGAGATTAATAAACTCAAAAACTCAAAAACTTCAATTAAAAATTGTTTTTAAGTAGACTAAAAACAAACATTTTAAATTTTCCAGAAATCATATTTTTATTAATATAGGTACATAACCATATTTTAACGATTACGTTTATATTAATTTTATATAGATAATTTTTTTTTTTATGTATTAAGTGAAAAGTAGGTGTAAAATTTTTGATTAAATTTGAATTTGATCGACACTGATTCTGTAGTTCTACTCTATTTTACCAAATGTTTTAAGAACTTGTGTAAAATATTTTATTTAAAATTAATAGTTTATTAAAATACCGTAGCCAAAAAAATGAAAAATAACCTTAAAATGAAAACCTAAAAAATTTAAAGCGTCAAAAAAAAAATAATACAGAAGTTTCAAAATTATTGTATTGTTGTTACGTGACTCAAATTTTGTGTTAAAACTGTATGTTTTATAATTAGCTAAAAATAATGTACTGACATATTTACAGCATTATTAAAAAGTTATAAGTGTAATATGAATGGAGTGTATTGTTAATACATAATGAGTGATGAATAAAATTTTAGGTATGCACCTAACTACTGTTTTTGCTTTAAAATCAATTATGATAAGGAGGTGAACGCTAATACGTAAAAAAAGATCAATGAATATTAGCTTTACGAGATCGAGTTAAATATAAAATAAGTTATAATTATTATTTTTATACTGCTTCTCCTCAGTGTATGGAAAACGTAGAGGGAAGACGTTGCGACCAGTGCAAAGAGAATAAATTCGATCGCCAAAGAGGTTGTGTCGATTGTCCGGCTTGTTACAATTTGGTCCAGGACGCCGTCCATGACCACCGCGAAAATTTGAGAAAGTTGGAAAAAGTTTTGAAAGATATCAAAAATAACCCGACTGTCGTCAACGACGAAGAATTCGAGAAAAAGTTGAAAGATGTACAGGAGACCGTAAACAAATTGGAAATGAACGCGAAAATTGCTACCAAAGGTCTGTATAAATACTGTTTTTATTCTTATATTTAATAAATATTTATCTATTTATAGTTGTTTAAAATTTAAATTATCGGAATCTATATAAATATCTAGATAAAGCTTGGCATGCAGCGCTCATATTTTTCAATATTTATTAAAAAAACAATAATTTATTACATTAATTTTATTTGGAAAGATATTATTAATATTATTATGATATTCTATTAACACAAAATATATTTAGATTACAATATATTTTATAAAAGTGTTGTTTGATAATGGTTATCATTAAAGAAGTATTTTTTTCTTAAATTAATTAGTAGCGCCTATTGTTTTGTTTTAAAGTAATTATAGGGGAAATACTGAAAATAATTTGTAAATTAAAAAATACGGTATTATTTTCCCTCCTTAATACATTTCTTCAATTCTTTCGATGGGACACCTGTTGTAGGATTTCACTGACATTTAAATTTACAATTTAAAAATTTATAATAATGTGCTTTCATTGCAACTATTTTAAGTTGAATTACTAGAAACCTTATAATATATGATAGGTTAATAGGTAAAGCATACGTTAATACCTCCTTGATAGTTAACACCTATTTTTAGGTGGACGTATTCATTAGATATTTATATTGGTATTATACGTTCAACACATTTAATATACTTTAAACGCAAGAAACGAACATTTTTCACAATGCATTCTTTACTATAACTTACATTATTTAGTCGAAAATTCAATATTGTGTTATATATAAGTGGAAAATGTAAATGAAAATTACTTATCTAAATACAAATTTCAATTGAATATTCTATCGTCATATTCATCTAGGTATTTTTATAATTAATTAATTAATTCTGAACTGAATATTTTAATATGGTTATATACTTATTTATTATCTACCCGTAACAGGAAATGTTCCGACGAACGATAGGTTGGAGGCACTCGAAGGCCAAATACAAGAAATCAAAGATCTTATGAACCACACAAACGTGTGGACGACTAAAGCCGAAGAGACGGCTATAAATGCGAACAATACGATTATGCGCATAGAATCGCTGAACGAGGACACGAGTAATACGTTAAAAAGAGCGATGGATTACATGCAAACGGAAGGGACCACAGCACTCAACAAGGCGATAGCGAAGAGTGACGAACTCGGTCAGCAAAGTGACCAGATGTCCGAAATCGCCAGGGAAGCGAGAACATTTGTAGAATCGTGAGTAAATTTCGGATCGTTTTGTTCACGTGTGTTGACATGTTTAATATTCGCATATTTTTATTTATAGAAAAGAAAAGGAAATAGAAGAAATGAAAGCTATGGCAGCCAAAGCCATAAATATATCCTCTGAAGCTTTAGAGATTACCAAAAACGCGGCTAATCAACAGAAAAATATCAGGTAAATAAAGTCGATCATTTATCAGCTTAATAATATATTAGTTTCAGAGTATCATATATCAGATCAAAAGCTATAAATTAATTAGGCTTATGAGGATTTTGGTTATTGTTACTCATGAGAGAAGCAATACTCACATGTTTTTTGTGTGTTTAGTGAGGAACTAAAAACTCTGGACACAGAGTTCAACTTTGTAAAAGACAAATTGGGCGCGATCCTCGGACAAGCCAATGAAACTCAAGAATTCGTGTCAACGATCCATAACGACTCGTTGGCAATATATCGTGATATATATGCGATAAATCTACCGGAAATCAATACTCAAGATCTGAAACGAACCGTTACCGATCTAAACTCAGAGGTATAATAGTTTAATGATTTTCCGAATAAAAAAAAAAAAAGAGCTTAACGAATCTTATAATAATTTTGAAATTGTTTTGATTAATTTCACGTCTAGATTCAACAAATCAAAAACGATTTACAACAGCAGCAAGACAATGAAGACATTAAGAGATTGGTGAACAAACTGAATGAGGAATTGGAACAATCGGCGATCACGTTGCAGAAAGGCGAGAAACAACAAGAAGAGAGGGAAAATCTGTTGGCCCAAGCCAATGCTTCTTACGAGAAAGCGGATCAAGCGGTGAAATTAGGCGTCAGAATTCTGCAAGAAGCTCAACAAACGCTGAGTACATTACAAGGTGGGGAGACGATAACTAATATCGTTATGATGTCGACTGTCGACTTACTTAAATCTTATTTTCTTTATTTTTAGCTTTTGACAAACAAGTAGAAGAGAGCAAAGCAAACGCAACAGAAGCTTTGAAAGTCGTTCCTCAGATTCAACAGTTGATCGAAGAAGCCAACGATAAGACTATTGGAGCTCAAAAAGCACTGAGCGGAGCTGAGAGTAGTGCCATATACGCACGGGATACTGCAAAACAAGCGCAAAAGATATTCAACGAACAAGCTGCCGAGGTGAATATCGTTTTAGAAACAGTTTTACATAAGATGATTGGGTTGTATCTATTTTTTACACATAAATATTTTTTACAACAACAGATGGCGAACAAAATTAAAAATTCGACCGTAGAAATAGCGTCCGAAGTGCATAAGCTGTATGACGAAAGTGACGGTTTGAAAAAACGAGTCGAGTTCACTGAAAATAGATTGCAAACCGTTGAAAGCCAATTCAAAAAGGATCAAACGAGCATCAGTGACGTAAGTACTCAAAAGAAAATTTGATAACATTAAATTGTTTTCGTGTTAAGTAATATCATTATCTACAAAAACAATTGACATTATTGCAACTCACTGTTTAGGCAAAGATGAAAATCGGCGAAGCGAAAACGTCGATATCTGAAGCCAAAAAAGTAGTGGATAAAGCATTGGAGGAAATCAATGCGGTATCGAAAGAATTGCAAACTCTAGTCGACGACAGTAAGTGAAATTATTTCAATGCTTATATTAAATACCAATTAAACTCTCAGAAAATATTTCTACGACGCTCATAATTTTACTCTCATATCAATCGATCAAGTATATGCAAAAAGGATCCTTATTATTTCAATTTTATTTTGAGAAAATTAAAATAAAAAGCTCTCCAGCTCAATGTGAATTTGATAGATTGATTGATACAATTGAATAACAAGTTTTGTTCTATTTTTAAACTCTGATCAGAGCAGAGAAACTTATGACTTTACAATGATATTTATTTATTTTTTGTGTTCTCTGAACCCTTTTTGTATAGAATTACATACCCAAAAGCTTCGACCAGCCACTTATGAATCAGAATTCTGCTTTAAATGGTACTTTATGTTTAGCATTTTTCGAAATTCATATTATTTTAAAGGTTTGAAACTCCTCATTTTATTTTGTTTAGATTATTTAGTAGCTACAGAAAATTTGATAGAAACCAATTTATTAACTTTGATAACCATTGTAATTAGGGTAACTTTATTAACACGGTAACCACTGTGCAGTAGCGCCGAAATCAATTTTGAAAGATATTGCAGGTTTAAAAAGTCTACTAACCCACCATCATTTTTCTGTACATACCTATGGAAATCCCCCCCCCCACTTCTGAAACACTATTTTGCCTTTATTTTTTTTTAAGGAGTTCCTTGAAGATTTAAACACAGTTTAATAACTTCTTATTGAAAACCAGTGTCTGCAAATTTGGAGAGTAAAACAATTAATGAAAGTAAAACAAAAAGCGCGATTACTAATAGAATAATTTAAATAATAACACAATGAAGCATGATTATAACTGACAATTTTATTTTATCTAAAATCGTGTACTATATACCTCCTAATTATTTGGTCCTTATTACCTGCTAAAAAAATAATGGTATTATTCAGTACTACCCCCCAAAGTAGAACATATAGATGCCACTGTGCCCATAGTAATATAGTACTCAATTAATGTTAACATAAAATGTATATAAACTTTACTCAGTATCGTATACCCACCAAGAATACCCCATCCAAAAAGCAAAGTATATCCATAATGCGTATGTCTTTTTAGTTTATTATAGTATAAACGATTAAAATTTGATAACCCTTTGGATTAAGGTTTATTTTTTTTTTCCATAAATTAAAAAAGATGGATTAAAAAAAATCTAATCCATGTAAAAATAACATATTTAATCCTTTCAAAAAATTCCTTAATTTCATAAAACACAAAGTATTTAAACTACAATAGGGGTTAATAATATCCAAAGTAATATACATTTTGTTTCAAAATAATGTCAATTCGCAATCGATAATAAACACTGAATTATGTTAAAACTACGGGAATACAGAAAATACGAGTATATGCATAAAATAGATCTTAGTGCAGGAACAAGGACCTTTTTCACATGAAATTAAATAATCGTAGCACATATTATATATTATAGTGTCCACTTAAGGTCCATTCCTAAATAAAATGTTGAAATAGTTTAAAATATTAACATAAACAAAAAATCTAAGACTTTCTAATAATTATGTTTGTTACACGTCAAAACGTTTGCTTACAGATAGTGACACGCTGAGTGTACTGAGTGCCAAGCTGGATGCGGCCGAACAGGACCTGATCAACGCAAAGTTGGACGAAAAACTTCAGCTGATAAACAATGCCAGATATTCACAGGTGCGTATAATGCATACATAGCCGTATATATGTTACAGTTAAAGTGTTGAATTCCGTTGTTTTTATGAAATAACTAGGTAGTCCATGAATTACCTACGAACGTCAGTTAAAGTGTGCAATTAAACACGAAATACATACTTTAAATAGGTAGTTATTTCATAGAATATCTAGTTATTCTATACAATTTCAGTTTGAAATACGTTAAAGTATAAAATGCATTAAAATTTAAAAACATGTTATTATGTTTTATAGTTTTTATAATTATTTATTTGTACACGCGAGGCTATTGTGGAATTCAGAGTTGCACAGCACTTCTTTTTTTTTTCTGCATAGACACCGTTTTGTATCACATTTTTTTAAATACAAGTGCACTTAAAAAACCCTGACCAGTTCCCAGTGACTGCGCATTTGCAGCGAATTCATTGCGAACTATATCAATAATATTAAAATATTATTAGTGTTGAGACAATTGTAAAACTATAACTAAACTTTAAACCTTACCAATTTTATTGACAGTCATAATAATAATATACAATATGTACAACGAAAATCTCACAAAATAAATGTTCATGAACATTTGTGTCACCAACAATAAGTCTTATCTAATGTTTTATTACTAAGAATAGTGTAAATGATATTTTGTACAATTTGACACATTAACGAAGTGATGCCAGGGAATGTATAAAATAACCAGATAAAGTATAAATTATATACACTACCTACACTAGGGTGACCATATTTAAGAAAATAAAATACGGGACAAAAATATTTTTAAATAAAGAAGTATTACAGATATATATATATATATATATATATATTTATGTTTTTGAATCGTGACAAAAGTATAATTTTTAAACTACCTATTATAAATTAAATTTAAACACATAAAAACGTTATTTTGAAAAACATAAAATAAACATAATGAAACTAAATCGATACTTTTTAAAATTTCTTCAAATCATTTATTCATGCATATTGTATATTTAACTTTCTAAAAAAACTTGTTAATTCATTTTACGATTATAATTATTGATCTAATGGTATCCAAAAGATTTCTAGATTCTTACATTATTTTATTCAATTATTTCATTTCAAAAATTTCAAAAATTTTAAATCAACAGGAAGTCAAAAAACGGGATTAATATGAGACAGACTTTAAATTACAGGACAAAAAGCGTCCTGAGAGAAGTTTGTCAGGACAACAGGACACAGAGCTGAAATAAAGGACAATCCTGTATAAAACAGGACTTATGGTCACCTTAACCTACACACGTTTTAGTTATTTTATAAATGATACCTAGTTATTTCATAAAAATAACTGATTCAACACTTTAACTGTAACATAATAAATATACCTAATTCATGAAAAATATTGATTTTTTAAAAGCGCTAACGGTTTATTTTCTTTATTTTTCGCAGGGCGCTTTAATCAAATCCTACATCGAAGACATCGACACGTTGGACAAAGACGTGAGAAACATCGAAGCGATCCAAGACGCGCTTCCGGACGGTTGCTTTAAGAAACCGAATCTAGAAGAATTGCGTTGAGCGACGACTATGACGAGTGCCCACCGTGACATTAATACGTTTTACCATATAGTCGTTAATATTAAGATTAATATTATTATTATTATTATTATTATTATTATACAAATAATTAAGGAGTAAATAAGTCAATTTTATGTGTTCGTAAATATTCTTCTAAACGATTAATGAAATAATTTTTGAAGATTTGTCTGAACCGACGAATTATTCGTATCGTATACGTTTTTGCGACGCGTACATGATATTCCCTCTCCCCCCCCGATATTTTACATATTTTACATTCATTATGATCGCTCGATCGTCTAAAATACATAAATTATAAATTGTAATATTTTTCTGTTTTACTCATTTTCGGTGACTCACTTGAATGCGTTCAAAAATCAAGTTCTTTTTTTTTCTCTCTTCATTACACTATTCTCAAATTCATTCCAATCGCTGAAGTTCAAAACGAAAACGACTTCATTAGCTGTCAGGAATTATTATTACTCGAGTTTTTTAGAATATATTTTTTTTTTTTTAAATATAAGAGTGTGTTACATTTTTACCTACGTGAAAGACTTGAATATATAATAATTACGTCGTCTTTAGTAGATTTAGATCACAATATATTTTATAATAATAATATTATGTATGATTATTTCAATGTGCCAAAGAACAATTTATTATTTATTATATATTATGTCTTACTTATATTGAAACTTTTTTCCGTATAATTATGTAAAATAAATAAACAATTATATAACCATTGGCGTGCTTTGTGTTTAAATTTTCGACCTTTAGCAACTATTGATATTATATATTATACATATTAGATTCTGAGCGAAGTGAAGAAAATAGTGTTTTTTTCAATGATGTTTACTTTTTTCTTTTTTCTTTTTTTTTCTGTGTACAACTTTTCGTATTGAAATACTTGTCCAAAAGTTTCGATCAATAACTTTTTGAAACCAGATTTGCCCCCGGATTGTACTTTAAAGAGGTCATTTTTTGAATTTCTCAATTATTCAATTTTTATTTTGGAAAAAATTACTCAAAATTTGACAAAAACGACTCGGAAACCATTATTTTTTGATTTATGAAATTTATGAATTTTATGAAAATTTAAACATACATAGAAAATCCTATAAAAAAGATAAAAGATTTTGGCGCAAGAAAATTTTGAAAATGTGAAAAAAAAATTTGAACATTTTTCGAAAAATTTTTTTTCTTATATTATTAACTTCCTTCGTTCAGAATCGTTTCACTGAAGAAATGATTTATCGTTTCTTTAAAATTTAATTCGCCCGTCAAGAGAATACCACCCGTCGTGCGAAGTACACCCATCGTGCGAAGTATGTCCGGCTTTTTATATATAATATTCTAAACGCTATCTTCAGCACCACAGAAAAATGAAAAAGAAAAACCCATGGTTTGTCAGTAATTATAGTTTTTTTTTTTTCACAGAAGATCTTGGAAAATGTGTGTTCCATGTATCTAACAAAAATTTAAAACAAAGAAAATTCATCAGATTATTACGTTCGGTCATTTGAGCACAACAGAGTAGGGCTTTGAACCGGTTTTCGAAAAAAAGTTAAATCTAAGGTTTTCAATATTCTACTGTCGAATCCATAAGTTTGGAAAACCGGTTTTGAAAAATAAATCAATTCTGGTGACCATTCATAGATATCTTATAATATAGAAAATAAACGGTTAGCACTTACCTGGAAAATTATTTTTTTTATGTGAATTTGTAGGTACAATACTATATACAATGATCATTTATATGTGAATTTTTATGTATTACCCAATGATAATATTTTTAATTAAGTTAAGTTTTATGGTCTATTCTAAACTTTAAGTCAACAATTCATTTTTAATTGGTAGTTAATTTCAAACGAAATATACAATAATAAATAAATCTGCCTGAAAATATGAAGGCAAATTATATTTTACCAAAAAAACTGAATTACCTCTCTTGTTATCACTATTGTACTGAAGTTTTTGACATTTTTCGCCAATCATCCACTATGATATTGATCATTTAATAAAAACAACGTGCTGGATTCAAAATCAGGGATTTTACAAATGACTTTTATGAGCATATACTTAAAATTCGTAAATGCCAAAATTAAAATACATCATAAATATTATAGTTTGTATATAATATATATATATATATGTATATTATATTAAAATATATACATATAATATTAAATTTTAGCATAGTCGTTCGTAAAACTCTGATTATACTGTTGCATGGGCTCGGATGGAGTTTGCATAATTTTTATATGATTATTAATTATTAAGTATACGCACAAAATCTGTTTCATATCGTTTAGGCATTCACACACATTTTTAATGCATGCTTTGGTTTTTAGAACATATTTTATGATACTAAGATTAAAAGTGTGGTTGTTGTTCAATACCTAATTTAGTAATAAATTAAATGATTTTTGATTTATGATTTTTGATCAAACCATAAAAACGTTTTCAAGGAATTATGAAAAAAAAAATGTTTTTAATTTTCAATCCATATAACTGTATTTGCTTTACCTACCTAAAGTGATGACTGGAGAAAAATCTAGTTGTATTTAAGCGGAGAGCCGTGATTTCGACGGCTACTGTCGACTACCAAATTATTATGGAAAGAACAGTTTCACCGTTTAGCAAAACTTAAAAAATTTTAATGTGTAAAAATGTGTATTTCAAAAAAACTTAAAAGAAATTAACTTTTTGACTTTATAACCAAAATTTAACATTTAATTCTAATATCATATAAAAACTATTTGATTATGAGAAAAAATGTATTAGAGCATATTCAACATTTTTTTTTGTACAGAAATGTACCTAATTTTATGACTTTTTAGAGCATGTAAATCCGAGCCCTGCTGATAAGTTTAATGGTAAGGTGACGTAGTGAAGAAATTCCGTGGTCAAAAGCGGCACAAATCAAAAAAGATCGAGGACCACTGAAATACAATAATAAAAAATTATAATAAATAGATTTACAAATGCCTTCTGTCATCGAATGGTGAAAAAAAAAAAACAAATAGTTATTCCAGTCTTTCACATGGGTCTCTTTTTCTTTGGAGGCCCTGGACTCTATAGTGCACTTTTTTAATCTCACTGCCTCCACAGCCTCTCGACTACACGTAGGCATACGTAGGCAATGCATTTCGATCGCGTAACTCGATAGCGTACATAATAATAATAATAATAATAATAATAATGCATTGCGAATAGTCCTAATGGTTTTAAATACTCATGACAATATCGCCGAACACACATGTCTCGTACATACTGCGTACGTGAGTCGCGCGGTGTCAATACACGGATTATTGAAGTATGTTTTTTTGCATTGTTCACAAAGCCAGCGGCGACGGCGGTACGGCCCTGTCGAGGGTGCAGCGGGCTACAAAAACACCTACTGAAACTCATTTATAATTCAATAAATTACCCCCCCCCGGCTGATACGCGTCATACGTCGTACGTTGTACCTTCGCCTCACAAACACACACACACAAACAAACGCACAAATTTACCAATACGAAAGAACGAAAACGCTAATGTACGAACACACACACACACAAGCGCATAAACGTACAATACACACAGACACACGTGTTTACATGCCTACACGTCGCGAGTCGATAACACTGCGGTCTGATATACGGTCGTCCGTCGCACGTGGAAATCACGTCACGCGAGTGTCGCAATAGTTTTTAGGTTGTTTTTAGGGTGTGAGCAGGCTACTACGCGGGTCCACGTCAGGAGGCTGCTGCGATCAGAGGACGACGGGACTTCGCATGGGTCACCGCGAGCGCAGCGAGGCGACATGAACGGCCGGACGTTCGCGGCGGTCGGACGTCTCCACCAGCGGCTGCTGCGCGGCGGCGGTACAGAAGGACCACCGGCTAGCCGTGTGAATCCGGGCAGCGGCGGCTTTTATCCGGTACGTATGAACGCGTGCAAGTGGTTGCGTGCTAGGGACGGTGAGCAGGCAGGCCAAGCCAGTGTTCCTTAGTCGAACACGGTGGGCTAAGCGATTTCAACGTCGATTGTGTTGTGTATGACAAAATATATAAGAGCTCAAAATTAAATTCGGATGATTTTATTTATTAAATATACGCCCAAGTGGGCTCAGAACAGTAAGATTATACAATTAATATAAAAAAAAAAAAGCACAGATAAGAGAACAAAGTTAACATAATAGAATAATAAAGTTACATAATACAAAATAGATTTTTTACAATAATTAATAAGCAAGGAATCAGAAATACATAATAATATAAGCTTAAACTAAAACGGATATAAATGTACATTATACAGTTATATTAATAATTTTAACCTGGCTAAGTTATCCCAAAAAAAATCGAAATTATTTATTGAGTTACCCGAAATCAACATTCTGTTAATTGGTGCGAATAGACTGTAATTTTGACTGTAAGTATGTGTATAAAACGTTCGAGACACCCGACTATTAATTTGAGGGACGTTTATAGGTATTTGGCTTAATAATTCGGGACATATTATTGAAGAGTTAAGTAATTTATGTAACCAAGATATATCATGAAATTTCCTTCTTTTTTCAAGTAGATCAATTCCGTATTCACGTGCTATATTCTCCAGTGATATCCCATTGTTACCAGTTTTTAATGCGAGTATTCTTAAAAATCTATTCTGAACACGTTCAATCTTATTAACTAAACTAATTTGGTATGGGTTCCAGATAACCGAG
>JAIPRM010000725.1:0-49103 GCA_025469315.1 Stegophylla sp. TES_Ste_2020 | reverse complement strand
AATGATTTATCGTTTCTTTAAAATTCAATACACCCGTCATAGAATCCCACCCGTCGTGCGAAGAACACCCATCGTGCGAAGTATGTCCCGCTTTTTTTTATTGTCATTTTTTACAATTTTTAGGTCATTAAAGCATTATTTTGGGGTCATTTTTGGTACTTTTTTAGATCATCAACATCCTATCTCTAATCGTCAGCAATGACGTTATTTAATTTAATTTAATTTTTTTTTAATTCATTTATTACTAAATGTGATATTGTTTTATCACGATTACAACTTACTAGCTATCAAGAATAATCAATAATAGTTATATAATGTATAATTTATATTATTAATTGTTGTACTTTGTACATTGTACATACATAAGATAAAATTGTTTAATGTTTTTAACTACACTTATACTTTATTTATTGTATCATATCATTTAATGTATTTTCAGTATGTCACCAATATAAATGTTGTTTTTGATAAAACTTCATATGAAGCTGCAGAATGTAGACAAAGAATAAAAATTACAATACGTATTAACATTTGTAGTCTTAATTTATTAGTAATTATTATCTATAACATTTCAATGAACCCATATTTATACTTTTTGTATCACTTTATTATTTTATGAAAATAAAACTTTTAAAATCATTTACAAATGAACTTGAACGAAAAATATATATTCAGAAAAAATTATCTTAATTATGAACTCGGTTCACTTTTTTCATTTTGAACTATATTGTATTTTAAATGAATTTTCCAACGTCTGGAATGTATCTGTGATAGGTAATGCAGTCTCGTGATATTAACATTTAATAACATTTTGGGGAAATTCAATTTTATAATAAACTGCAAAGTATATTAAAATTACTGAAAACTTATTCTATTGTATATAGTAATATAAAAGTTCATTGCAGTTGTTTGTCGTGTCTGGTTGATGTCTATTATAATAATTTACGTCGTCATATTACTTTGATATAAAAATTATTAAAACTTTCGGAGAAATACGTTCATGATGCACGTTTTGCAGCTTATTATTATTATTCTCCAGAGTTATATGATAAATCGCTGTTTATTTTCTCCCGTATTGTTCTCCCAGAAGCTGGTTTATTAAAACTAAAAACTTTGCGATGAAAATCTTTTGAAAAATGATTGAGTGTGATGTTTAATGCAAATAAAAGGAAAAAACGAGCTAAAAATATGAAAATAAGTCAGGTACACTTTGAATTTATTATTACAAAGGTAATATTATTATATTTGTGTAATTGTGTAAAATAATAATCGATAGTTTAACTCTGATATAGATTCAACCGTTTCCCCGAATTAGGGAATTCTGTCGAGTGAGTAATCCAAAATGAGCCCTATCAACGATAATACTTACCATACACAATAAGTACTCATAAAATAAAAATATATCACTGAATTCCAGCAAACCAACATTCAGCATTTAACGTTATTATGCACAATAATAAATAATAGTTCGAAAAAAAGTCTAGTAAATAATGCCGTAAAAAATACTATTATCCTATTAGAATTTTAGTGTAATCAATCAAATACTTGGGTATTTGAAATATTTAGGTAATTCAAATTATTTTAAAATGTGTTTTAAGTAATTTTTGAATACTTAAGAAAAAAAATCGATTTTGGTTGTGAAATTTCCATCGTTTAGAAAATTTTTTAAAAATAAAAATAAAATGACAAATAACCAAAAACTATATACTTACGTAAAATCGATTTTAGTAGAATATTAGTGTAATTTCAAAAACAATAGAACTAGAATTTAAGAATATTCATTGATGAAATAATGAATACAAACTTTACTTCATCAATGCTTTAATTTTGTGCGCATAAAGTTCTAAAACCTGTTTATGTTGATTGCAGTTCTACCACATATTGATATTCATTGAATTAAAACTAATTTTGAAATGAAAAGTTTATAAATCGTGGGTAAATTATATAATAGTTATTTAAATTGTGTAATTTGGTTTATAATCAGATGGGAAAACATATTTTAATAGTAATACAAATATGTTATAACAAAAAATCATTTAACGAATAGTGTGATAAAATTACTTAACTATAAATCTTCTAAGATTGAAATGTTTTACTTGAGTTATTTCAAAATTGAAAATTTCTCACTTCTTGAATTTTCAATGAAATTTTGACTTCTTTTTTCTGATATATTAGATATTAGAATGAATGAAAAAAAATTTCATTGTAATGTGAATTTTTAAAAAATAACAATTTACAAATGCAAGATTCATTATAAATTTACTGATATAAATTTATAAAATTCAGTGTAGGCTGTCATTCGGTTATTTTAAAATAAACATAAAATTGTTAAAAATTAAAAACTATAATTATTACCAATTGATGTAAGAATGCAATAAATAAAAAAACATGAGCACTATGCAATAATAAGTAATAAATATTTTGTATTTTCAATTTCCATACAATAGTCCTTTTTTAATTTCTAAACATATTCATTGCTCAAAGGGGGCTATACGCTATACTTATCCTCTTAGCCCTCACAACTCTATGCCTATCCTATGTGGCTATATAGTATATACAAACATTTTACAGATAAATATTGTGGAACCAAAATATTATGTGAAAATTTCTTTGGCAAATATAATTCGATTCGATTACTAATTATATATTATAAAGATAATGAGTTGAGTGACGATAAAGTCAAATTATTAGTTACAATAAATATTCGGTGTTATCATTTTGGAAGTTCAACATAAAACACATACATGACGACTGCATAATCCATGGATTCAAGTTCTGGGCTTGACACGCGTATAACTTTATCTATTCTGAAATATCCTTGATCACCTCCTTCGAATAAGACGGTTAATCTGCATGTACTTAGATCAAAATAATAATGATAAAATATATTTATTTGCATGAAACAGTGATTTCTTAACCGAAAACTATAGCATGTATTTTCGAAATCATGCAAGTGTTTTATTTTATTTTTATTATTTTTTTGTCCACGGCTTCCCGAGACACATTATATTGCACAAAAATTAAACAGTTTTGTTCATCAAGAAAGGGAAAAGAAACAATCATAGAATATGTTTTAATTATTTTATGTATAAGTGCATCATTATCATTGTATTCTAAATAAAATGTAAACACACCTGTCAAGTACCTAGTATTGTAACCAAAATAAAAATCGGAAATTATGTCAAGTGCTGTGTTTGTGAATATAGTGAGTATAAACTATAAATATATACTCTGAGGGATATGAAGAAGTTAGGATTTTTACAATGAAGAAATTATTTATTTATTTTTTTAAATTTTTATGGAAATGCTTTTATGTACTCGATAAAGTACAAGTATTAAAGGTTTTCCGTAGATAATTTAACCAGAACATAAAAAAAAAAAAAAAAAATGCTTCCTAAAGATTGAGTAAAAATGGTTAAATGTGCCATAAATCAGGTTTTTATGAAACGTTTGATGACTATATATATACAAAACAAAATAAAATTACAAATAGGATAATTTGGTGAAATCTAAAAAAAATTACCTACTTTATTTACATATTATTATTTAAGTGTTTAAATATTTTATTGTAAACAAGTAGGTATTGGTATTTTATGCTAAATGTTCACCTATATAATATGTACCTATTAAAGCTATACATAAAAGTATAAAATATGTAAGAATTTAATGATTTTATGGGTATGTTTTTATTAAACATTTAATCTACGATAAAATAGTTAAATAGGTAGGTAAATTGGTTGTTATTAATATTAATGTTCAATTTTTAAATTGAACTAAAACTAAATGATAATAAAAATAAGTACATAGTGATATATTTTGTACAATCATTAATTAATACAACAGTACATAGATCAAAAAACAAGTGCTGTCCTAAGTTTATAAGTACTGTTTCTGAGTACGTATGGTCACTATAATTATAGGTTATTTGATCGTATTTTCAAAACTGATAGTAACAGAAAATCAAAGTTTTTTTTGTTACATAGTTTTTTTTTTTTTGAGTTTCTGAGTTCTTATAAATGACAACCAAATGGATACTCTGAAAAAGAATGTCGTTTTCAAAATTTTCAATTATTAAATTTTTCCCTTTCTGGCCAATAATTTTAGAGTCAGAAACATTTAAAGTTTTGAATAGTGAAATGGAAAAGCAAGTAGTATGCCACAAAATAATTATAGTCAGCTTTATTAAAATATAAATGTTTATAACTCTTAGACAATTGGTCGAAGAGAAAATTTTAAAATCATAATATTTATAAACATTATTTTCTTTTGGGATATTTAATTAAAAGCAGTGTTTGCCAGTTAAGCAAATTAAGAATGTCGTTGATAAAAAGTATTATTATTATTTTTATCACAATAGACGTTAGTTTCTTTAGTGTTTAAAATCATAAAAAAAAATTGTAATTGAAGTATGTGACGTATCATTAATACTGAGTTTAATCTCAATTACTATTTTAGTTTCGTAAAACACTAAATATAATTATACACAAAATAAGTACATCACATAATCAATGCATTAATTCAAATAATTAATAATAGTTTGAACGTTTTCAAGCAAAAATAATAGCGGTTTCAAAACTAATGTGAAAAATAAAATCCCAGTAAACGTAATTTTATACATTAAAACCATGCATGGCTAGGATTGAAGTTTTAATAAAATTGCATTTATATTATTCTGATTTAATAGAACTTAGCTGAAAATATGTTTTACTAAAATGTTTGTAATACTGATTAATTTAACGTAATTTTTATACAGAATATTTAACAAATTTAACTTTTTAGAGTATATCTTATAAGTTTTTACGGAACTTTCTCAAAATTAAAATGAAAAAAAAATTCAATATAATCAATGATGGCCATGTTTCCAAAATTAGAAAATTAGTAACAAACAAATAAACATAAAAAAAAAATGCTTGAAAGCAGCGAAAAAAAATTAGATTAAAAAATAATTGCGAAAAATATTTCTTTCCTACTGCAACCAGTTATTAATTGTTTGGCATGTTACTAAACGCTTCAATTTATTATTTTATCACTTTACATACCTTCTTACATAAATAAAATGTAATAAAATACTATTTAAAAACACAGTACAATAAAAAAAGTGCACTCGTAATCCCGTGTTGTAACTTTTTAATCCATTTTAATATTATAAATACTTTATTTTTTAGTCACTTTAGTGCTTTTTTATGACATTAAAATCTCGTAACTCGTATAATAGTGGCATACTTAATAAAAAAAAAAATAATAATTACATGGAATAGCGTGGAATTGTTTTACTAGATATTTTTCAATTTAATTAAATGTTGTTTTCAATAGAGTCCCAGAAAAGGGAGTAATTATTATTAGTTTTGTGCCGGCTTACACAGGCCGGTGGCGCAAAAATTTACGCGAACACTTGAAAAAAAAACGGTTCAACGGGTTATATCCGAACGGGGAATTAAAAATACGTAGCTTTACAAAAATAACCAATGTTATCGTTGAGTAATAAATAATAATATACGCCAGTAGGTACTCGACGAGCTACTGCTGGCGGTACTCGACGGTGTTTTGTTAATAAAATTATGTAACGGTCTCTCTCTCGAGTAGGATCACAGTGCAGGCTCGTGGTTCGTGTTGTTGTCAGAACGTGTGTGCGTGCGTGAAGCTCGTAATGATAATAATAATAATAATTATAATTAATCAACGACCGCCGTCGTGTTTGTGTGTGTGTGTGTTTGTTTTTATTACACTGTTGCTGCGGTAGTTTTCGCGTGATAAAAACAATATTGTTTTATTTCCTCCAACCTAGTCGTGAATGTCCAAACCCTGTAACATGGTCGCGGCACGAATCGATAGTATCGTGTGTCGTGCAGCGATTCTCAAAAAACCCCAAAAATAATTATTTTTGGGGTCACCAATACCCATTTCCATACGCAGAGGGGGTGGGGGCTAAGGGACTGAAATCCTCCCGTTCGTCCGTATTATATTTTATCTAGTATGAAAGATAACAAATTAGGTAAAATTATTATTATTTTTTTTTTTATTCTTCTTTGCAAATATGTTGGAGTAGATATAATTTAATAAAATCTCATTTAAACCTTCTATAGATCATAGATCGTTATTTAAACCGTACTTTACACATTGTTATTTTCTTTATAATTATTGCTAGTTTGATCAATTTAGCAATAAATCCAAAATAATGATCCTAAAAACTAAGATATACTATATTTTTGATATTTGCCACATATCCTCTAGTATTCATGAGGTTTAATAAAATTATTTTACCTTCATTTAATGTAGAAGTTTAAAAACATTGCAAACTTTTAGTTCTTTTTTATCAAAAAACATCGGTGATTTTTAGTTTCACCACCATATTATAATATATGGAATATAATTTGTATAAGTTATTATCTAATAGAAATGCACTTAGTCGGGTGATCGATGGGTGTAATAAATAACATGCTTCCCTGACATTTCACTAGGGGATGAAAATGATAATTAGTCATCTTAACTATTAGAACAATGTTAGTCACCCGGGGTAATATAATACCCCATACATTAAATTAATTATTTCATAGAATTTATTTTTATTGTTTGCTAATATGTTTTGAATACATGTATAATTTATATTTTAATAATTGAATGCTATTTTTTAAAATATTTCACTGTTAATATACATTTTATTGTATATTATTTAAAATATTAACACTATTGCTAATCATTTTTTTAGTTAGTTGTTTTATTTGTAAAGTTATTTTAATAAAGTGATCTAGTCTTTAAATTTTTATTTTGGGTAACTCATTCAACATATTTTGATTATTATTTATGAATTTATGTTGAATAGGAACCTTAATATCAAAATTTAAAAATGGTGAAAAAAATGAAAAAATAACAACATAATTCAATTTTCAGCATAAAATAAGTTTTAAAGAAATATTTTATCCTCAATATGTAACAAGTCTTTCTTCAAATATAGTTAAAATAATAATTAATAATAAAAAATAAACCATAAAAACCTCTTTTACTCAAATTAGGTAATAAATAAAATACAAATTTCAACTTGAACAACTTAATTCAATCTTGAATGACTAAAAATTAATATATATATATATATAATATATATTAATTTAAACAAAATATAAATCAAAATCCTCTTTTAATATAGTATAAATTTCAATTTTTTATTTTTTATAAGGTCTAAAACAAAAATAGTCAACTTGAGTAAAATATTTTCAGACTCCACTTTGAACTACTGTTTATTATTTAACACTGCACTGATAATGATAAAAATCATAATATCATAATTATACTCTTATCATTAATGATATCACGACCGTGGAGATAAATATGTTTTTACCTCTAAACAAAAAAAAATGTTTTTAATATATCTGGGGTATTAAAATACCCCGTGATGACTAACGAAGGGTTAATTTTCCATATCTTGAAATATCGAATTCAAATCAAAAAACACTAGAAATATTTTTCCAGTATTAGTTCCTCCCATTCAAAAATTGTCAACACCATTAAATAGCAAATGTTTTTTATTTTATTTTTGTTATTATCATTATAATATCCATTGGTTAAATCTACAGTCTATATTTATCAAGTATTTTTCTATTTTAATTTTAGTATAGTAGCCATTATAATAATTTGTCACTAATTTTTAATAGCATCATAATAAAAAGATCGCTGAAACTATTGGTGACATTATTGGTGGCTCGTGGTTTCAAAATGATTGAGAACCGCTGTTCGAGTGAATTCCGTTGTGAGCGTCCCCGGGCCAATTTTCGAAGAAGGTAAGACTTGATAATTTATGTGATTACGGATTTCGTTCGATTTAAATTGAATTGGTAAAACAATAAGTAAGGTAAAAACGAATATTTTTCATGTTTTGGGAACTCAATATACAGTTCAACGGTCGACTAAATACGTTTTTCATAAATTCGCGTCCAATGTCCATTTCATTATTTTAAAATATCATAGATTTTGCCGTGGTTTGAAATTTAAATAATTGAAAATAATAGATTCAGCTGATTTTAACAAAAATATAAATTTAAGTTTTTTCCTATATAAAAAAAAAGCTTGTGTATAATAGGGCTGCCATTCATTTGAAATTAAAAATAGAGTCATTTAATTTTGAAGAGCCCCTCTAACCACTTGAGCCTTATGCCCATAGGATCAACTATGTGGAAGCTTCAGATACTCTCCCCTCCCTAAAAAAAAAAAAAAAAATCCAATGAAGGCCCCTAGATTTTTATAAATTATATAAAGTTGTTGCAACCAGGGGAGCTTAAATCAAAAAATAAATATTTTAGTTCTTGTCCCCGAAATTTTTATACTAATTTCGCCAATGCTTATACCTATGTATCAACTATTTTGAGCAAATCATCATATTAAAGTAGTTTATCGATAAAAATGTTAAAAATAGAACAAAATTATCTATGAAGTTATAGCATAATTTTGAAAATCGGACTTATTATGCTTGGATATAAGTAGTAAGGCCTAATTGTAGGTATCTAAACATGCATGTTTATAATATATCTGTGAGCTTCATTAACCCAGCAGCATCTACATTAGCGCAACTTGGAAAACATTTTGGGTCTAATTTATTTATTTGTTTGTTTTAGACCCCCAAAAAGCATTGACTTTTTGTAATTCTCAAAAGTTCTGGGGGGGGGGCGATGAGTAGTTTTGAGGGGCTTAGCCCCTCAAACCCCGCTCTAATTGTGCCTATGAACATCTGCTTTTTCCAAGTAGGAAGAAACTTTGAAACAAATGATAACAATACATAATATAAACATTTTAATTCAGTTCGTTGTAATCAAAAATTGATATTGTTAACTTAAACATCGGATTAGGTATCTGAATATATTTTTCGAAATACGGAACTTGTTACATCAAACCGGTATTATTTTTTGTGCCATCCGCAACTCAAAATAACGAAAATAAATCTTTCATTCTCCTGATCTACAGTAATTTAAGTAGTACGGTGTAACTGCTATAATGTTTGTAATTAAATATTTTATTACTCTTGAAAGTACATTCAGGTCTAGAACTATCAGACATCATAGGGCGTTTAATATTGAAATAAGGTACACTAGTTTTGATCAAAGGTTCATAGATTATCGTGGTTCTATTATTTATAACTCTACGCCTCTTGAATTGAAAAAAATATTTTTTTTTTTAAATGTTTGTATTAAAAAATATATATTTAATTGGCTTTGTGACGAATTGATTTGAATTGTTTTTTTAGTAACTTATTTTAGTAAACCGATATGATGAAAGTTTATTTTTTAAGTTTAATTCTGTCTATACAGTTATTTTTTATATTTTATTTTATTAATACTATTTTTGATTGTTATAACTCTCTACTCGAACACAAGTATATTTTAAAGGGGTAGGTTATCTTGTACTTTTCGTTCATTGTACTGTTTTCTGTTCACTATTCAATAAACTACTTATAAATAAAATAATAAAAAGCCGGACATACTTCGCACGATGGGTGTTCTTCGCACAATGGGTGGGATTGTCTTGACGGTGGTATTTAATTTTAAAGAAACAATAAATCATTTCTTCAATAAAACGATTATGAACAAGGGAAGTTAATAATATAAAAAATAAACGAGAAAAAAAAATGTTAGAAAAATGTTCAAATTTTTTTTTTCACATTTTCAAAATTTTCTTGCACCAAAATCTTTCTTATATGGTTTTCTATCTATGTTTAAATTTTCATAAAATTCGGATCAAAAAATTATGATTTCCGAGTCGTTTTTGTCAAATTTTTGGTAATTTTTTCCAAAAAAAAATTGAAGAATTGAGAAATTCAAAAAATGACCTCTTTAAAGTATAATCTAGAGGAAAATTTTGTTTCAAAAAGTTATTGATCGAAACTTTTGGACAAGTATTTCTATACGAAAAGTTGTACGGAGAAAAATAATATAAACATTATTGTAAAAACACTAGCTTCGTTCAGAATCTAAAATTATTATATCTTTAAGCGTTTGTAAAATTATTAATCTTAGAGCTGACTTTAAAGAAAAATATGTTATTATTATTTTTTCAAAAAAAAATAAATAAATAATAATAATAATAATAATAATGAAAAAAAAAAAAGAATATAATAAATACATGAACATTAAATAAATAAAATTGAATAAGAATATACTAAAAAAAATGAGGTAATAACATTCATTTTATATTTATCCAAATAGTTTTCAGTTTGTTGAAGTTAAGTGAAAATGTCAAGTTTCTAATTTAAATTGGGATTTACGACTAAATTTCTATAATCGATTTCTCGAAAATCTATCTTAGTGCATATTTTACCGTTCTTACTCGAATTTTCAGTACTTTTATCTTGTTCTTGGAAAACCTAGGAAAACGTCGAAAAATTACTAAAAAAATGGTATCAAGTAGGCGGTGATCAATAAATCCGAAATGGACAAAACTTTCGGGTGACGACCATTAACCCGTTCGGTCCACTCTAAATTCAATACGTGACAGTAACAACAAGTTTTGTTAATTTACTCAAATTAACACTGTGATGGAACGAGGTCAAGCGTAGGCACTACGGAATCTAACCTGCAGGACATACTACATATTATTATTATAGACATGGACACTCGTGTCCAAGCTCAGTTAGGGTTCGGAAATGTGCCACAACGCCCCACTGCCCGGCGGCGGCTCTCGTGGTGTGTTGGAGTGTTATTTTTTCGATCGGAATATTCGACAATTCGCGTAAACCCAATAATAACACAAAACGATTAATTATATTTAGACTGGTTTTTTTTTTTTTCGCTCGAAATTCGGATAAATGATTTTCGAGGTATACAATAAATGTATACGTGAAAAAACAACGCGCGGAACCGTGGTACATGTTGTGGAGGCGAACGCGTTGGTAAAATATAATATATCGTTAAGAATTTATTGCTACCGAATTTCGAGTGTCCGCCATTGCGCTGTGTCTGTTGAAATAAATTGCGGGAATAAATCATCATTGACTGCATTGTTATATAATAGGATCGCTCGACAATTCAGTGTCTTGTAACAACGCATTACGTCTTATTTACATTTTTGGTTAATACCACACACACACATACACTATAGACTAATTTTTTTTAAATCGTCATTCGGCATAATCTTCGAGTGTGTTACGCGATACTTTCGATTAAATGTTTTAATTGTATATTTTACAATACAAAATATTGTATGGGATAATAATAATTATGATAGCTAAACTAGCAGCTAATAATAAGTTGACTTCCGTTTTCCGGTCACTGTCTTCAGATTCAGCACAGAGAAAACATAAACGAACCTAACTAAACGGGAAAAACAAATAAACATTATTTTAATACCGTGAACAGAGCTCTATGAAGTGATACTCTGAAACAAATTGAGTTGTCACAGTAGTGGATTAAGGTTGAGGATAAATAGGACAATTAGTAATTGATTGTACTTACGTAAAATAATCGTACAATATAATTCACTTAAAAATGGCTGTTTTATACTTATGATACAAAAAGTATTATATTTTACTTGATTTAATAATTTTTTTATAATCTTATGAGTAGGGCTCGGAATTTAATGCTCTTAAAAAGTACTAGATATGCATGCACTTATGCGTTTAAAAAAGTACATTGCTTTAAAAATATGCACTTTTTTTTTTTTCATCAAACAAAATTTTCATAATTACAAGTATTTTATTAATCAATGCCCATACTAAATACTTTCGTATTCAATCTCAAAAGAGAATGATAAAAATGTAATTGTTATAAATGTTATTTCCAGAAATAAATATACAAAATAAAATAATTGCTTGAAAAATGTTTCATGAATTAAATTAATTTTCTTTT
The DNA here is from genome assembly GCA_025469315.1 of Stegophylla sp. TES_Ste_2020. Taxonomy (NCBI): domain Eukaryota; kingdom Metazoa; phylum Arthropoda; class Insecta; order Hemiptera; family Aphididae; genus Stegophylla; species Stegophylla sp. TES_Ste_2020. Next base: position 37,278 of record JAIPRM010000725.1, on the reverse strand, counting down.
AAAATTTTTCCCTTAAATTATATTATATATATATATTTGAAAAACTTAAATAAAAATTAAAAAAAAAAACCGTAAAGTACCTAATTAAATTTATTTAAGTATAACTTTGTTATTACCTTAAAAATTGTTGCATTGAATCACTAAATATTTTTAAAATTATTTTCATCGTTAAAAGATTATTAACCATTAGAAAATTTTTATACTTTGAAAAACTAAGTACATTATTTCTTATATTTTTTTTATGTTTCGAATGTTCATAAAAATGGATTTGAAACACAGAGTAAGTACAATAATGCATTTAATATCTAATGAAAACTCTAAAAATGAATTAATTTTGTTTTTTTATAAACAAATTTCAAATTGTATCATCAAATATGATCTAATAAGTTGTAAAATTAATAAATATGCTCTTAAAACTACAAAATCACCAAATATGCAAAAATATGCACTATAAACTTTTAATATTTATTATGTAGTGTCATGAAATGAATTTCTAGCTTACCTAGCAATAAATCTAATTGCTCACAAAAAACATGCATATGCAACGACTTCCGAGCTTTACATATGAGATTTGTAAGAGAAATAAAAAATAATGAAATTTCAATGTACCTCTCCCCCCCCCCAAAAAAAAAAAATATATATATATATGCTGAGTATCCCACTTCGTCGATTTTATCACGGTATATATAACGCATTCTTTTGTTTTTTTTATTTTGCAGTTTACAAGTTAACCCTTTGGAAAAATATTTATTTTGCCGCAATTCACACAACCCATGAAACCCGCTATCTCGTATTGGGACCGTATACACTCTAGTAATCACATTAGTATCGCCTACGGACTCGTTATAATAACATCAAATTAATTTAATTTGTTCTGTCAACATAATGTAACGTAGTACCGTGACAATACAATTTAACCCCATTGTCTCTATCGAAGCTTACACATTGATCTAGTGGCGTATGCGACGTGACTAGCACAGTCGCAAAGCGGCAATAGTTGTTTAGGGACAGTGATTCATATTTCTCAAGAAACCTTATTACAAGTTTTCAATATAGGTTTGGTAAGGAATTTACAATTTTTCCTTCACTCAGAATGACTTCGGTTTCCGAGCTCTGTTCTGAGAAGAGGAAACAGTTATTTAATTCCCTATATTGAATAACTCTCGAAAATAAAAATGATTTGTAAAATGCCTTACTTTTTTTGTCAAGTAAATTGACTTGACTTTGTTACGACTTACGTTTAATTATTAGTAAAGTGAAGAAGTATTTTTATTTTTTTTTTTATATAATTTAACGAGTAATTATTTTATTTTATTTAAAAATTAATTTATCAAATACTGCATTTATTGTGGTGTACTTAATCGAATTCGGTTTAAATAATTATTACCATCAGACGCTGCGTAAAAATCGTTTTCAAATAAATATTTTGTTTCTCTAAATCTCATTATGTTAATGGTAAAGGTTTTGAAAACCGTTTAAAATAAATGTAATTAAGTGGAAAATTTTAAGTCGAAATTAAAACATTGAAGGAGTGTTTGAAATACGAGACAAAGAAGATTTGGAAGATCGAGTCAATGTCTTATTGTATTATAATAATTATATAACATTGAAAATTTGAAAACTAACTAAATGATGTTACAAGGCATAACGAATGATAATTAAATTAATCATCGTTTACGCTATGTTTAATATTATGATAATACTGTCAAAATAATCCGAGGTTGTGTTATTTTGGTGGGGGAGGGGAGTGGAAGAGAATTGACGTACCGAGGTCGTTTCCCAGCAGGCATGTCTCAACGATTGCGGGCGTGCACTTAATATTATTTATACTGTCTGGAGATGTTTGTAGTAATGAAAAATTTTTGAAAATTATTTTAATTATTTTATTGTATGCATTGCATCGTTTACAAGTATAATATGTATACTGTACCACTATTGTATTTGTTACGTAAACAGTTTTTAAAAATATGGTTATCGATTACGGGTTAAAATCATAAACCTAAAATGTTGACAATGGTTTTCTGAACCAATAATTGTTTACATTATAATATGGAAGTGGAACGCACTATGAATATTAGGTATTTATGTATTTGATACTTTGGCACTTACAAGCATTGGATATTGAGTATTATAATAAAATATTAAAATCAATGACACTACCTACTGACTACAATATACATAAATATAATATTGCTTGGTATTTAGATCTGTATTTCAATATTTGTACTATACTCATTGAGGAAAAACAATTGAAAATGTAAAATATCGGTAAGCTGGAGAGGAGGGGCATGGCCCCAGTGTGCAGTGGTCCCTTTCCTCGAGCTGCGTCTGAAGCACAACCGTTCATTGATCACGGATATCGATCAATATATTATTATTTTGTTCAAAACTGGACACCAATGAAAAGGCCTTCATCAGTTTTCAAATGTGTCGGGAAATTGAATTATTAGTAAATGGATGTCATATTGTTGAAATAGGAAATTATAACCGATAATATTTTCGTGAAGGGGGGGTATTTTTCGCATTTTTGGGGATAAACTCTTTTGGCCTCACCTCTTCAAATCACACCTATGGTCATTTATTAGTTTATAGCTGATAATTATTATTTGCATCTAACGGTTCAGTAGAGATCATCATTACTGAAAAAACTCATCGCTTTAGTCACGGTAATTTTCTATTTAAATTATGATGACTTGACATTTCGCGGTCGGACGGTAGGAACGCTGCGAGGAGATGTCCGTGTGATATTTCATAACTGTAAACGTACGGAAATTTAAATAATTTTAAATATCAGGACAAAACTCATTATCATAATAATTATTGTAATATTAACTGCGGCCGATATCCGTGCAAAACAACATACTTATTTTGTCTGCCGGCACAAAATATTGTTTATTATTATTATCGTTATATTGTGTCGGTTTTTCGTCGTGTCGTCACCAATATTGTTTCTATAAAACTCTAAAAACGGTTGATGGAAAATATTTTCGATACTTAACAGCAGCATGCACGAAGATCACACAAATTTATAGAAATATTGTATTTAGCCGACTTCCATCGTTTGTACAAGTAAAATAATGTCAGTAACTAAATTTCCAAAATCCCTTATCTAAGAGGCGACTGCTTACAGATTTAACTAATGTGAAAAGTCATAAAACACTATTGAAATGTTCAATTTATTTCAAATGGCAACATCAATTTAAATATTTATTACTTTCAGACGGTTATCTGTACGTGAAACTACGAAAAATAAAAAAAAATAATGTCTTGTAGTACATTTTAATTTTTAACCAATGTCTAGATAGTTTTTCGACGTGTTCACGAACAATGGAAATTGCTAATACATGGTACTCGTAATCCTAAGTCCTTAAATAAATAATTTGAGAATGTGAATTGTGCAATGGAAACTCAGTTTAAAACAATACTCTATATAATATAATGATTTTATTTTATGAAACCGTAAAATGTTCATTCAAAATCGTTATATCTATTTAAATAATTAACGTCGTGTTAGATATAATTATATAATTTATTGAAAAATTATTGAATACATTTCAAACTATTGTAATTTATATCATATTCACTAGTTGATCCCACATAATATGTTAGTATTATGTATATCAGTGATGTATTTATAATTTTTGCCGCCCTCATGTCATCTGCAATGTGCAAGTATAATCACAATATGTAGCTAAAACAACAACCTTTATTGAAAAAAAAAAAAAAAAACACAATACTCATAAGTTATAAAACATAATATAAAAATCCAAATTGTTATGATTTGTAAATATATACATGGCAAAATTAAAAAAATAAAAATAGAATAATAAAGTCAAGTACTTAAAAATATTTACGACGAATAAATAACTTTTTGTCCTTTTTCTAATTTTAATTTAGCAGCTTTTTTATAAGCACCACCACTTAAACGTTTTCTGCCGTCACTCATTTTAATCAACACATTCAAATAAATAAAATAATAAAGAATCACCGGCTTAACACATCGAGTCAGTCATAAGTAATCGATTAATATACGCTATGACTCCTCTGTACACAACATTAATACAAAATTTGTATATAAAATTATTTAATAATTTTATGATGAACGAGACACATTATTATAATATATTAAAATTTTCTTATTATACCCATAATAATCGACTATCAACGATCGACGGGATCCACAAAACCATTTTAAGAGGGAAAATAACATTATTTTGCTAAAAATAGATAAAAACACGAAAAAAATAATAAATTGCTTATTTCTTTCATAGTGCCATTGATTATAAATATTATTATTATTATAATATAATCAATGCTATAATCTATACCTACCTAAAAACTGTGGTCTGAGTTGGTATACTCAGTACAGATTTAAGAAAACTTCTTTTACATTTATATTCTTGTACACGTTTCAAGTAAAAAATAAATAAGTATTATTTCCATTAGAAATTTGTTATTATGTTTGATAAAAATAAAATTTGTCTGTTATAAAAACATTTGAATTAAATAAAATTAGTTAATTTTTAAAAAATCACAAATTTGTTCAGGTTTTTGCCGCCTTTCAAAATTTGCCGCCCAGGGCTATAGCCCTGGATAGCCCTTGGATAAAAACGTCACTGAGAGTATATATAACTCGATAAATTATATTACTCAAGATTTTCTTTATCGTCTGATAGATATTATTAGAGATAAATGCATAATATACTATTATTATTATTAATTATTTGCATACATATTCCTTAAAATATTAATATTATTTTATGGTATTATAATGTATGTTATTTATTTATATTTTCACCAGTAAAAAAAGGGGGGGAGGTTAAAAAAGGGAAAAAATATATGATATTTCTATTTAAAGATTTAACGAGATTAAGATCGTTAAATAGAAGTTCGACTGTATTTTGCAACATGCATTGCAACAAGTAGAATCTCATCATATTATGATACAAAAAGTAAGTATTTATCATATAAATTGAAATATCATGCAAAGCATAAATTATTTTAAATGTATTTACCTAATTTAAAATGTATTACTTACGTTAGAATTCGAGTGGTTTTTAAATTAACTTATATTTTTAAAAATTATGTTCCTATGTATTAATGGCAGGTATCGTGACTCACATATTTTCTTTTATGACATTTATTTGGCAACACTAACAAAACGATTAATGCCAATATCTGTTGTATAAAGCATAATATTAATAGGTATTTATACTTGTTATGGAATACTAAAAATAAAATAGTTCTCTCTACGGCAAGGGCTTTCATCTCGCAGCCCTCACATCCATTTTAAATGGCCCGTGAACAAATTATGTAATACATTCATCTTTTTTAATTTTTAAAAAAAAATATATAATTATTTTTAAACAATTTTTATTTGTATTATATTTGACATAGTAAAAGTTTAAAAATCTAAAATACTGAGCATTAATAATACATTAATTATTATTAATTAATTTACTTACTTACTTCTAATTTTTAATTTGAATTATTATCATATTATAATGTATCAATAAAAAGAAAATTTTCAGTTTAATATCTATGTGATAATTGCTAAAATACTGTAAAAAAACAAAAAGAAAAATTATGAAATTTAGTCTTTTCATACTGTTTTCTCGAAATGATCTACGTCTATATTTTAAATGTTTAAAAAATCATGGGATGCATTTGCTACCCTTGCATCTCACATATGACACCCCTTATTAATTTGTTTTTTATAATAATTTTAGTAAAATTTTGGGTTGCTTTTCCAAAAATATATTGAAAAACTATTGAGAAATTAGAAAAAAGACTTCTTTAAAATACCACCCAGTAGTAATTTCTGAAATTTTAAGGTACAAATTGAAATTTTTCTACTCAGAAAAGCTTTTCATTGAAAAAACACATTGACTTAAAAAAAAAAATAATAATAATCATCTTTGTTAAATTACTAGCTTCTTCGCTCTCCTGAGAGTTTTAAATACATTTTTTTTTTTTATAAAAATAATTGTATAAATGAATAGCTGAGTTGATTACTATTAAACTTCAAGTCGACAATTTTTGATTTATATCAATGATGTTAGATTCTTATTTTTGTTCTGAGGTTACTGAAAAGTTTTTAAAAATTAAGAGAGTGTGAATGCATACCTTATTTCTCCCCAAATGGCATCCCTGGTAAAAACTACTGTGAGTGGCTTGAAAGAAGACTCGATGTCGATTCTTCAATTTGTGTAATGTGATATAATCATAGTGACTTCTTGATAACGATTATTATACAATTAAAAATTTCTTTACAGTATTATATGTATTACGTGTCTTTGAGTTAACGAAAAGTATTCGTTTTGTTGTGGATATAAATAATAATGAATTCCAAAATCGAATATTTTTTGTTTATATATGTAGAGGTTCGTCCAAGTAAGTTTGCAGATGAAATAACGGTACGGCCAATGGAATTAGGATGGGCCCAGATTGGATAAACTATTATTAAGATCAGATTGATAACCATGAAACGATCTACGCCCACGTTACAATGGGTTTCTTACACGTCCTAAGTTCATAACACGTGTTTATAGTACCACGCCGGAAAACTAATATTGCCTACGCCTTGCGTTGTATAATTGTGAATAATTATCAGAGATGGTGATCTAAACGAACTATTGGAATTTTTGAATAATACGAGTTATACATAATATTTATGTACTTCAAGAGTGCTTAAGGAAGAACAATTTAAATTTAAATTTGTATAATACCAAAGTCCCCCAACCAATTGATTATAAGTACCTTAATGACGTAAAAATTTTTATTACACTAAAATATTAGCCTTGTAATTCTCTATCTATGTACCAAGTGACTATTTTTAGTAGTTGTTGAAAGTTTAAACTTTCTAGCTCCATTATTTTGGAAGTTATGTTAAAAAAATAAAATCGAATTTATAAAAATTCGAGTTATGCCGTTTTTTACCGTTTTTTTTTTTTGTCAACTTTTAGGGTAGTCTAGGCATGTGCTCAGAAAAAGTATTGATAATTTGGAAAAATTACCTCCCTATAGTACCAACTAGGTAATATTTCCAATCTATAGAGTTACTGATTGAAATTTTGTAAAAAAATACTATTTTTGTAACAAATCTATAATTTTAGAAATATTAGAAATATCCCACTATTTATCGAGTTTACTAATACAATTTTTAATTTATAATCAGATTGGAGTTCTTATTTTTTTATTTTTATTAAAAATGCTTCTTGTATTTTTCTACTTGTTATCGATTATTTGTAACTATTTCTCAAGTGTTTTAAGATAAAATCACGAAATAAGTGACTGTTAATCCAAAAAAACCCGGACATACTTCGCACGATGGGTGGGATTGTCTTGACGGGTGTATTTAACTTTAAAGAAAAGAAAAATCATTTCTTCAATAAAACGATTCTGAACGAGGGAAGTTAATAATATAAAAAATAAATGAGAAAAAAAAAAATGTTAGAAAAATGTCTAAATTTTTTTTTTCATATTTTCAAAATTTTATACAATTTTATACCCGTTTAATTATGTATAATTCAATAAAAATTTTAATTTTAAAATCGTCAGAGTTTATTTTTAAATATATGTACTTTAAATTTCAAAACATGACAATATTTATCATCGTCGCTTTCATTTTGAGCAAATATATATATAAATATATATATACATACGGTAAATAAATAGAAAAATATATTTCAATAAAGTATATAGTAGAATAATTTATAGAAATAAAAATAGTGTCAATGATGCAAAATATGCCGAGACAATAAAAAAAAAAAAAATGTATTAATGTTAAGTCATTTAATATTAAGCAATAGACGTAGGGTGTCAATGAGGCATTTATGCGAAGACCACAAAAAAATAATATTGTTGCAAATTTTTAGTAAGAAGGGGGACTCGAAAACGATGTCCAATGAGCAAAGGATGATCTTGACTCGTCAGTCCAGGTTGAGACTAAGTGACCAATGGTATTTTTATTTCGCTGCACAGATAGGTGAAGTGGATTATTTTTATTTTAAAAGAGTTAAGTCTTTTTGTATTATTCAGTGAAATATTGTTTTACTTGATTTATTATTTTTTCAAAGCGTAATTAAAAGATTCCGGTTAAGAAGACTCCCTTGAGAGACGACTTTCATTGTAGATATTAATTATTATGACAGTTAATTGTGAAAACATTTACCATTTTGCTATAGAGCAGAATGTTCCCTATTGTATCTTTATTTTCTCTTTAAATAAATTATTATTATTTTTATTAAAATATAAAATTTTATTTTGATGAATTGGTTTAATAACACGTAATTGTGTTATATTTTTAATTACACGTTCACGATTATATACGCAATAAATATCTACCATGTTTAATACTCATAAAGACATAGGCGTAATTTCAATTTTTAATTTTAGTGTGCTCTCAAAGATAATGTTACTTGTAATAATGTCATAACATTTGACTTTTCTGTCGTTTTAGACGAGGTGAATTTGCGGTCTACTATTGAAATGATTAGTCTTTAATTTTGAAATCATATTCATGTACTCATATTTCATCAACCACGCACAACAGTTGATTTTATAAAACTTGGTTCAGTAAAAACTTTATTTTTTTTTAGTTCTAAACGTACTTAAATGCAATATTCTATTCCGTGCTTCGTTAACAATTACGCAATTAATTTTGCGGTCACCCTTTTCACACCCAATTAATTTATTAAAATCGAACAATAAGATCCAATTAATACACCAACTTTATTGTCTACTTCGCAAACAGTCAATGGTCGGCAATCAACATTTTTTTCTCGAATACGATCAATAATTTAATCAGTTTTTGGCGTTGAATGATGCCCAGAATGATGGCCATCTTTAATGGATACGCAATATTCTTTAAAATGTTTGGATTGGTCAAAAATTACACTAAATGTCAAATGTTACATAAAAAGTAAATTTTATCAATTCAAAAGCTATCATTAATATGAAAAAAAAAAAATCGCAATGAAATGAATAAAAATTTTCATCTTAAAATTGTGAATTTGTACAACATGTCTAACTTTGAATGCATTTGGTCAATAATTGATTTGTGATATCAACTATAATTACCTACACAATTAAATACTGAAAATTATCTCTAATACATTTCAGTATAATAATATTAAAAGTTTTTTTTTTTTTTTAATTTTTATCTGGGTATTTTTGAACACATCTCGTATGAAGTATTGACAAGTTACTTTAGTTTATTAAAGGTAAATTAATAAGAAAAATTTGATTAAATAATATCTAATGAAATTATTTTAGGATATTAACATCATGAACAATATAATGTATATTTTTTAAATAACAGGCTACAAAATATTTAAACACAAGTTGGTCAAAGATCTGACATATTGGTCTAATATATCGTATAAAAAACTTAAAGTGCATTAATGAATTGATATTAAAAAAATATATATATTTAATTTCTACAAATTGTTTATCTTAATTGTTAGAAAAAAGTAGTTCCTACTAATTTTTTGAAAATATTAAATAATTAGATGGAAATCAGTAACCACGTTGACCATACTATAATATATATATATATATATTTGAAGGGGCTAATATTAATATTATAGGAACCCTTTACGTCCCCTCCCCCCAATTGCACTTATGCAAGTACAGTAGCTGATATAGTGAAAAAATACAGTATCGTCTAAGATAAAAGAGATCTCCACTTTGAATATTCCAGTGCCCAGCATTATCGTGACCAGTAATGCGAAGTTAAAAGACTTTAGAGTGGTATCTAAAATAAAACCTAAGTGAGTTCACGTAATTTTCTTTCACTGCAGAGTTCGTCTTTACCATGGTTACTCGAGAGAAAATAAGTGTTTAGACATTCGCGGATATCTGTTACTATTCGTCTGACGGTTCTGTAGTTTTCTTGCATCGAAAGTAAGTGCCGTAGCGGAGACATTGAAGTTTACCCCGTATATCAATAATGAAATACTCAATTTCAAACTAAGAGTAACTTTTTTCTTTTTTAGTTAACTGACGCTGTGATCTGAATAGTTTTTTTAAAAAAATTATTCATCGTTTATTAATAATTTATACTCTTCTTTTCTTGAATCAACTACTTAGGTTAAGTAATAAATATTTGAATACTGTATATATATATATATATGTTACAATCAAAATGTAAAATATTTATTGACCATAATTTACGAATTTCGAGAAAATAAACATTTATATTTTTTAAAACTTGGAAGGACTGTGGAAAATGTTACCTTTCTCCCCCTTGGACACACACACAAACACACACACACACACACACACACGTTTTTTTTTTTTTTATTTGTGTCCAGTCAATCAAATCGACATTGGTGTATGCTGAAATAATAATAACTCGAACAAAAGAAACGTCTTAATAATAACTAAATAATACGGTTATATTTTAAATAAATAACCAGTAATCGCAAGTGTGATTTAATAATGGTGAGCAACTTGAATAACAATAATAATAAAAATAAAAAAACCGAAAACAAATAAAGAATATTATGCATTGTTGGTGGTGAATAATGCTATGAGGTCACTTTGTGGTTATAACTTACCTGATACGTCGGTAGATATATTTTCGTGCAAGGTTAAACAACGTGTGTTTACATGTTAAGGATCTTATTGGCTATTGTGTATAGGGGATTCTGTCTTGTCTGGTGATGTAGAGAACGTTAATTTACTTGGTATCATACCACATTAATTAAGTCACCAAATATTATGTGATTACACAGAATGAGTGACAAAAAATGCTGAAAAAAAATAATCACAAATATACAATGCCCGCTACTATTTCATCTGATTGCATTTATGAAATGGTTAGGTGAGATAGATTCGACTTGAAATTAGATTTTCTGTAGTAAATTATTGATTTATCATTTAATTAATGATCCCGAGATATAATTAATAAGTTATATTTATGGAGTCAACGATGTAATTATCCGTTTGAATTGAGCCATTTAAACGTATAAAGAAAAAGCTAAAAAAAAACATGCTCACTGTATCCCAGTTCAAAATGGAAAATATCTATTATAACATACTAAAATGCTAGTTTAAAACTAAATTTTTGGTTAAAACTTTAACTATTCGATCATTTGATTCATATAGTTAATGTATTTTACTAATGTAATAGATTATTAAATAAAGTTTCACTTTATATTTAAATAAAAACAAGTACAAAATATTGTAATTTATGATAGTAAATCAATATTCATTTTTCTATCAGTTGCAAACTAGTTTATTATACTTGTCCAAACTTTGGTGTTTACATTTCCTGTGTATTTTTATTAAACTAGATGTAAATTTTGTTTTATACACATTCTCTGTCTAAACGTACAGTTATGTAAACACTGATGCGGTTTGATTAGAAAAAAATATTATAATTTAAATAAAAATGAGTAATATTTGTTCGACTTATATTTATATTTAATTACCTAGATACGCTTATATTATAAAATACATATAATGTATTAATTACGAATATAGATTAATTTACAAAAAAAAAAAAAAATGCTCTTGGAAAGAAAATGTCTTTGATGTTTCTCCATTAGTTACACTACTGGTACCAGCTCGGTGAGGATTAAAAATACTGGAGTAAGTGTACGGTTCAAAATATGGGCAAGATCGGTTTGCTCCAAAATAAAAAAAAGTTCATTTTTATCCATAGCTCTTTTGCGTCAAATTTACCTGCAACAACACTTTTCATTCTCACAAACAAATTACTAAATACTAATTAATAATTATCACACGAACTTCTTGTTTTTTATTTCATAAAATAGTTGTGATAATATTAAAATAGGACTCGGTTCAAATTTGGTAATAACAATAATAATAATAATAAAAGATAAAAAACAAGTATTATTGGATACTATTTATACATATATAAATAAATATAATAATAATAATAATTGTAAAAAAAAAAAAAACATTCGTCATTGTAGGGTACATATTGTATTGGGTATAGTCGAGTTGCGTCTCGTGTATACTTGTCACCTGATGACTATCAACAGTTTTTGTCCGTGTTTTTGGCACTCATCACTACACTCCTCGGCACCATTGCTTAGCTCCGCTCAATTTACATACGTCCCTCGATTTGCTGTGTGAAATGGGGAAATTTCAGTTTGATAATCGGTAATTGTATTATCGTTAAGCTAAGAAGATACCTTGATGCTTATGTGAAAATACTTACGTTCAAAAATCCGGTTTAAATGTTACGAAATTGCTTAAAATGTTCTATGCGCAATTGTATAGGTATAAAAATGAATGAGCTCAATCGTGTTTTTTTAGATTCTGAACGAAGTAAAGAAGCTAGTGTTTTTACAATGATGTTTATTTTTTTTTCTATGTACAACTTTTCGTACGGAAATACTTGTCCAAAAGTTTCGATCAATAACTTTTCAAAACCGGATTTGCCTCTAAATTGTACTTTAAAGAGGTCATTTTTTGAATTTCTCAATTCTTCATTTTTTTTTTTGGAAAAAACTACCCAATATTTGACAAAAACGACTCGGAAACCATCATTTTCTGATCCGAATTTTATGAAAATTGAAACATAGATAAAAAATCATATAAGAAAGATTTTGGCGCAACAAAATTTTGAAAATGTAAAAAAAAAATTTGGACATTTTTTTTCTCATTTATTTTTTACATTATTAACTTCCCTCGTTCAGAATCGTTTTATTGAAGAAATTATTTATCGTTTCTTTAAAATTAAATACACCCGTCAAGAGAATCCCACCCGTCGTGCGTAGAACACCCATCGTGCGACGTATGTCCGGCTTTTACCGCTTTATTCCTTACTGTCATTAAATGCTACTGTTTTAATGTACTCATAAGGGGTTGTTTTTTTTTTTTTAGTTTAATAACAAAAAATTTGTTCAGTAATAATAATGGATATTATTTAGTAATTTGTGTATGAGATTGAAAAATATTTGCGCAGGTAAATTTAGTGCAAAAGGACTTTGAGTAAAAATAAACGTTTTTTATTTTGGTGCGAACAGCCGTACAGAATTCAAAACGGTTCTTTTTTTTTTTTTTTTGGCACAAACGGGTAATTTCCAAAAATATAGGTTATACGCGAATCCGAGACCGCGGGACCCTGACCGAACTTATGCGCCGAGAACCAGGACACGATGACAGACCTCCGGATCACATTTAATACACGATTTCACCTCTGCGAAACGGCACGTCACGATGAGAATAACGATATTATTACCGGTCGATTAAATAATAATACGACTATTTACCCATGGTAAACAAACGAACGAGTTTTCCGCCTTTGGAAGTCAGTCACGGACGTGCAGCGGCCGCGCGTCTTCTGTTTGTTTGACATAACACTGCAAACGAATATATGAGAAGTGTTTAATATTACATTAAAACCAATGGGTTTGAGTTGGAACTGACACACTTTTTTTGTTATTATTATTATTCTCACTATGATTTATATGAATAAAACATATATGTAGTTTATTTTTTATACGCAAGGCTTGATGAAACTATTATATGCATTTGCACATCATTAGTATTTAGCATAATAATACACGAAAGGATACCGAGAAATAAATCCACTTCGTATAAATTTAATACCAAAAGTGCTAATTGATTAATGTTGAATACACTCCTACATTATGTTAAAGATAATTTTTGATATATCTTTCAGAGATTGACAAACTCAAAATATTATATAGGGTGAAGCATCATTAAGCATATTCATCCCCATTATTGGCAGAAAAAATGCAACAAATTTTTTTTTTTTTTTAATGCCCAATAATAAAACATTATATATATTCCATCACTTTTTTTTTCATGCCACCGTACGGATTTTCTGTGATGATACAGACATTTTTTTTTTTTCAAATATCACCCATCTCTTTTTTAACTAAGGAATTTAATTTAAGTAATTTCTCTGTGAATTATGATGTATTGAAATCAAATTTCGTACTACTTGTATTTGAGTTATTCAAATTTAAATATTAAGGACTAATAGTCATTTGAACATAATTTATTTAGTGATTTTAGTTGCTTACGTAGTTCGTAGTTATTTGATTACCTACACAATTCACCTTTAATCGGAAATATTTAGTGAAAATGTAGATTCATAATTATTAGTTACACATAACTATAACAAGTATATAAATGAACATATTGGAAATATATTTTGTACCTATAATGCACCTAAAAGGATATTCTATCTTAAATACTTAAATTTTAGTAATTCAGAAAACGCTTTTTTGAATGTTGATTTCAGTACATAAAAATTCGTAGAAAAACTATCTGAATAAAATTTTGCAGTTAAAATAGGGAGTTACCATATTATGAAAAAAAAAGTTTGCATCGGCACTGGGCATCCTTGAGGTGACATGAAAAAAAAATGTTATTGAAAACACAGTTTTTACAGTAACTTGAACATTTTTTAAAAAAAAGTCCAATTTTTTGTATTTTTATAGTCAAAAAAGGAGGTGAATATGCTTAATAAAACACCATTCACATAATGAATAATGTTTTACCTCGTGATTCAAAGACGATAAATAAAAATATTCCAGAAATATATTCTTTAGTGTAATCAGACAAAATCATTTATCGATTTCTTTTGGTGACTTATTAATTGGTACTCGTTTCACATATTATCTGTGTAAGAAAGAGAAAAAGTTTATTATTGTAAGTGAATCAAGTTGTTGCTTAGTAATTATAGTTTTTAGAGAGTATCTATTAACATTAAGAGCATTTTTATACAGCATATAGTTTATACTTTTTGACTCAAGTTATAGCTCATATTATATTTCCATACCTAGTTTCAAAGTGCAATAAATCTCCAGCCATGCTTGTATGTATCGTATGTGTACGGAGTATGATAGTATTCAGCACGTAGTGTTTTGTTCATGAAGAAAATTTGATCCATCCCCCAAGGATGAGATTTAAACGGTTATATTTGTATAAAACAATAGTAAATACTGAATATTAACCTTTCTAACCTCTTACTTTTAATTTGTTCATAACATATATATATTTAAGTATTTGAGAAATATCAATTAATCAACCCTTAGTTAGATATTACACAATCGTCATAATATATGACACATGACGTGAGGAGTAGGTATTTAACCCATTAAAAAAAAAAAATTAACGACTATTTTTTTTACAAATCTTATAAATCTTTTGTTGAAGTTATGCCAAAACTTTTGTCATAGATTTTTTTTTTTTTTTATCGATTTTAAACGTTATGAAAAATCAAACATTTTTTACTCTCATCGAACAGCATATGCGTTTTAGTGTACCTATTTTATTACGTTCATAAATAAGGTGGAACGTATAGTAGGTATATATTTTGCATAAATGCTTGTTGCCAATAATAAAGTATTATTAATTATTAATATTTTTAATTATTATCTAAATTGAAATCGTTGTTAGATTAATAATAATAATACAAATTTATATTGTTAATGACATTAAATCAGTATCATTTTTCAATGAAACGAAACAATTTCAATGCAGAAGCACTCCATCTACGGTAAAGTATCGTTTGAGATATAATAATATTGTTAGAATTTTAACTATTTGTTTCAGTTGTTGAATTATCGTTTCAGAAAATGATTTGGTCTTAATGTTTGTTTATTTATTTATTGTTTTCAAGCAATGGAGTTAATGCATTTTGTTTTAACTAATGATAAAAAAAGAAAAAAATTAAATAGTAAATATATTTTATATTATACAACAAAAATAAAGTGTTTGTTATGAATTTTTATCATATTTACCAGCATATTTATACAAATTGAAGTCGCAGGTAAGAAATACAAAATTCTCATCTGAGGTGAAGATAAAAAACTTTTTAATGTTTAGAAGTAAAATTTGAACGTGTTTATCTGAAAATCATACATATTTCAGATGTCACAATAAAAATCATTGTTTTGTTTAGAAGCTGGCTTTTTTTTTCGCATAGGTTGTCCGTACCCATCGTAGAAAGCCAATATATTTCATGTTACAAAGATTACATAATGTTCTAGGGCCAGAGCCAAACACTTGTTGTTGTTTTTACTAGGTATCATTATTTATATAGCACTGGCATATTGAAATATGAATTCAAAAATTTACAAACAGTACGACTAAGTAAAAGATAAATTTTTTACATCAAACATTTCGTTAATAATAAGTTTTCTCGTTATGTGAGTGATATAAATCATAAGACCGAGTACCGTATCGAAGGGAGGCGAAAACAAAACGAATTGGCCGACTGCTCGTTGAGGCACGAGTCCACGCTACGGACGAAATTGTAAATATAACAATTAATATTTGACGTCTTCTCTGTCAACGGGAGTATGAGCGTGAATAGTCGCAATTATTTATATTAATATTGTTATGTTTGGCCCAGAGCGGGAATTCACCGATTCGCGGCGAATCGCCATCACGGGTATTGTCCGCGCATAATTTTTCTGTTGTGAAAAATCTTCATCTACTTTCCTCTTCGTCTCTTCTTCCAACCCATTTGGGAGGCTGCCACTTTCGTTCTTAATTTCCACTTAACGTGGTATCTTTTATTGTCATCAACAATTAGTGGCATACGCAGGATTTTTCAAAAAGAGGGACTGACTAATAACAAAAAAAAAACTATTTCTTTGGTCATATGATTTGAATTAGACATTTTAACATTTACAAAATTGAAGTGAAATTATTATGATTTGATTGACATGTCAAAAATGGTGATTACTTTGCCCTGTCATGCACAGATTGTGTAGCGATGAGTAACTAGCCGGTAAATTCAATATTGGGTAAATATTCTGAGTAAATACCCGGTATTTCGGGTACTTAAAAATGTGTAAGTACAAAAATACCCAAAAATACATATGAATATTGTCTATTATGCAGTTTATTGGAAAATTCTACTTAAATATACATGATCCAGACTACGTCACACCATGGATATTCTTCGCTCCTTGGAAGGGACTAGAAATGATAAATCTTTTTTAAACTAAATAATTCTGAATGGATAGTTTAAGTTTATACGTACAAAATTAATTGAAAATTATAAAGTTTATTTTTATTACAAAAATCATATTTTTTACTCAGCCAATTTTATATCACACTATTAAATGAAAAAAAAAAAAAAAATGATGAGAAAACATTTTTCGCATATTAAAAATTTTCTTTCTAAAGTACCATCAAAAGCAAAATGCTAGTTTACAAAATAACCGGTTGAAATTTTTTGTACACAAAAATGTATACACATTATATAAATAAATAAACATCAAAGTAAAAACGCCAAATTCTTTGATCCACCTATAATATAAAAATTCTTAAATATACAAGAACAATACGAATTTGCAAAATATACTTAACATAATATTATAAATTATATTAATAATTAAATCGATTTTATGAATAACTCATTGATAGTATGTTTTCAAATTTGCTGTTTAATTGAACTATCCAGTTTTTCCTTGCTTGGAAGACAGAATAGAAAAAAAACATTGCAATTTTTTAAAATTACTTTTTTAGTTAAATATCTTTTTTAATGTACCATTGAAACTCGAAAATCAATTTTTAATCTAAAATGTTGCTGGATGAAACATTTGGAAAAGTATTTCTAAACAAAAGTATAGAAATTTTTTGAGCAAACTGATTCAATATTATCTCTCACCGGGTAATTTTTTCAACTATCACTTCAATGAAATGGTTGATAAATACTGATACCAATTTATGCACCGGTTTATTCTAGCAAATTTTTAGAATGTATTATACAAAATAGTATGCCTATGGCTAAAACAATACTTTTATTTTAAAGGGTTACCACTAATTGAAAAAAATATATTTTGGATAAATAAAGTATGAGTACCTGGTATTTACCGACTAATATTTACTTAGCTCTTTGGGTAAATACCCTGTGATCCATCACTAAGCTTGTGACAGTATGTTATGCACTTGAAATGGCTAATTTCTTTCTTTTTTTTTTTTTTTGTGGTTTTTATTATCTATAAAAACCAAAAAAGGTCTTTCGAAAAAATATAATAGGTTTTGACTGAATTTTTTTTATAAAAACAAGGAAAAATAAAATAAATCTTTTAGATTTTGAGTGGAGTGATGCTTAATTTAATTTAATTTTTACTTTTTTATGGAAACACCGACTACTAAAGTTATAAAGTGCTCGGATTTGTACGTGTGGCTACCATAGTGTGGCATATGTTTCCAGAAGAGAATTTCGTTCGCACGGTACATTAAAAAGACGACAGTTTTATTTTTCAAATACAAGGAAGAATTGTAGAAAATTTGATCAAAAAATTAGAAAAATGTCCAAATAAAATTTTCATGAAACAGACTCGAGTAATTTAATCGTAAATTTAGTCCTGGATAAATGGCCTGCACCAAAAGTTTGAATTTCATTCTTGACCCGTTTTCGAGTGATGAACATTAATAATAATATAATCGTAAATCACAACAATTATTACTGTTTAAATAATGTTATTATTCATTTAGCACTGACGACGGCAATGACATCCGCCACGCTCGCATTCTTCGTCCCGACGCCGCGTTGCGTGAAAACATGTATGAGTAGTGGCTGCTGGTTAAAGTCGACACGGTTCGGTGCCAGAAGCCGAAAGGTCATTTTCACTCGCCCCTGGAGATAATTCGAGAGATGATAGAAAATATAATATGGCAAAATCAAGCCGGCGAAACCTCTAAATACTAAACAATTTTAGCCGTTGAAATTTTGTCCGGTAATCAGTACGAGGGATAAAATGTCATTCTTATGTCAGATGATCACATCAAATAAAATAATATGTAAATTGCTTACATAGTTTATAAACTAATAATGTTAAAATATTATTAAGTGTTACTTTTTAGATTCTGAACGGAGTGAATGTTTTTGTGTTTTACATCATGTTTTTACAATGATGTTTATTTATTTATTTTTCTCTTTCTGGAAACACTTTTTCGTGTAGAAATGCTTGTCTAAAAGTTTTAATCAGTATTCCTATAAAACCAGAATCATATCCAGATAGTACTTTAAAGAGGTCATTTTTCCAATGTACAATAATTCCAACATACTTTTTCCAAAAACGGGGAAAATCTATCAAAAAATTGACAAAAAACGGAAAATATGCAAATACCAGCATTTCTGTAAAATTGAAAATTACTTTTTGACAAAATTTTTAAAATAATGTAGCTAGGGACTTGAAACTTTCATCAACTATTAAAAAAAGTCACCAGAACATTTCATAAGAATTTCAAAAATATTTGATCAATTTGAGTTAAGTACAGCATTTTGAAAATTTCGGAAATTTCTAGACACCAAATTTCAAAAAGAAATCGGTCAGGTCAATTTTCTTTTGTGTACGTTAAAGTGTGTAATTTTAGGCGAAACTGACAAATTTCGTCAAAATTATAACTTCAGATGGTTACAGAAAAAGAAGTTGACTTACAATTTTCGAGATTGTTTCAGGTCAACTAGACATATATATGAGTGATATTTTATTAAATTTTCAAGTCATAATAACAAAAATCAAAAAACTTTATTACATAAAAACTTACAAAAAATGACAAATTTCCAAAATTTTCAAATGCTATACTTAACTCAAAATTGAGTAAATTTTTATGAAATGTTTTGGTGGCTATTTTTAATAATTGGTGTAAGTTTCAAGTTTCTAGCTACATTATTTTTGAAGATATGTTAAAAAGAAATTTTCGATTTTACGAAAATTCCGCTATTAGTATATTTTGCTGTTTTCTGTTAATTTTTTTGTCAGGTTTTCCCTGTTTTTGAAAAAGGTTTTTAGGAATTCAAAAATTGACTTCTCAAAAGTACCATCTGAGTGTGGTTTTGGATGTATAAAGTTACTGATTGAAACTTGTGGACAAGTATTTCTATATGAAAAAATGTTTACAGAAGAAGAAAAAATAAAAATGAATAAATAAATAAACACATTGTAAAAACATAAGCTTCTTCACTTCGTTCAGAATCTAATATAGACATACCTTTATCCGAATAACCTATTATAAAATAAACGTACTTTATAATAGGTATAGATACTTTTTCATCAAAACAAATAATATTATGCCTTTTTCATATTGTTTTCATGCAAATCATAAAGCTAAGACTTTGTTTTTTTCATACAAATGTTAGTCTTTTTGCCAATTTTCAACAATTCCCCAATCAACCGAAACACTTCTGACATATTATATCCACTACCTTTTGAACTTTTTTGATGTATGTCAAGACTACAGCGTCTATTGTGTTATATTGTTACATATTGTGTCTATTATATCCTTTTATCAATTATATGTCGTCCAACCGTTTATAATTTCAGGTCGAGCAACAGTCGGCACAAATCGAATTATGCACCCTCGTACACACGATTGTTGGTTTATTTACTTTTCATTTAAACAATATTTACGCCATTGGGCTTTGATGTAAATGACGTATGGGATTTATATAAGAGAAAATTGATAATTTAATATAACAACTACAGTAGAGGATGGCCATTGATCATTCGCACAGTTCTGTACAGGATTATCCTTTAATTCAACCTTTCTTCCTGTTATCCTGACATGTTTCGTATCGAACCCTTTTTCCCACTGACTCTAAACCGATTGCAATTATTTCTTGAGCGTTCAGACATCAGAAATTTAATTATGATATTTCGATCATCAACATCACATTGAAATCCCATTACTTTCTCATCAAAGGATGTTTGTTTGGTCGCTTTATGTATTTTCATCTCAAATTATAGTGTTACTGAACTTCAAATTAATGAATAATATATGTATTACAGACTGTGGTAGAAAAACAAAAAATAAATAAATAAAGTAAGTGAAACAGTTATTTAGAACACATATTATATTAAAGCAACATTTATCGTAAAATCAAAAAAAAAAAAAAATAGAGATATTTTAGTTTGTCAAATATATCTTGTCTTTCAAAAATTATTTTCTTAAAATTATTACATTTTTACACGACCAGTCACATAATTCTCATACAAATACAATTATACCTTCTACAATATTATTATTTATTTTCAAAATAAAGTGAATTATAACATCGAGTGTTGCATAGAGCATTTTTTTTTTTTTTTCATTACATAAATATTTATTATTAAAAGATTTTTGTACAATTCGCGAATAATATTGTAGAAGCTATAATTGTGTTTGTATGTATGTATGAGTTATATGACTGTTTGTGTAAAAATGTAATAATTTTAAGAAAATAATTTTTGAGAGACAAGACATATGTGACAAACTAAAATATTTCTAGGTGTTTTTTTTTTTTTTTAACTGTACGATAAATGTTAATTTAATATAATTTGTGTTCAAAATAGCTGTTTCACACACTTTATTTATTTATATTTTGTTTTTCAAGAATAATTTTGGTAATTCGTAGACTTATAATAATATAATTTATCATTTCGAAAGCGTACCTATGATCGTGTTTAAAATATATGACGCGCATATATTCTCTCTCACAATATATTTACCTGTACAACAATATTGTACACTTCGCGAAGTGTACATTTCCGAATTTTGTATACAACATATATATTAAAATAATAAGCGAATGATATTTGAAATTTATATTGTTTTTTTAAAATTTTTTTTTAGAGTTTTATGTTTTTTTTTCTCCTCTGTCTAATTCAGTTATCCATCAGTTACCACATTTTTGGTCACGTTTCAAACATACTATCGTCTGTCGAGGCTCCCATAATATATCCGTGGCTTAAACTAATGTGCATAATAAATATTTGTTTCCAGAATTCACGTCTGTGGACAAATGACTACTGTTTGTAAGTTTTGAACGCACTTGGAATTTATAATATAGTACCTATCATTCACTATTTACGGGAGCAGTGTTATGTGACAACAAAATTACAGATACAATATATCTACAAAAAAAAAAAAAAAAAAAATTAATTAATTAAAATGACATTTCCAATTTGATTAACTTTACATTTCATGAGCATATGGATTACTGATTTCATTACAATGAATCTGAAAAAAATCTACTGGAGTTGCTACCCCGTCCCCATCCCCGTGACAGAGAAATAATGAAATAACTGCAGGCCGAGCACGTAATTTGTATTAATGGTGAACTTACGGAGAATTCAAATACCGGCTTACCACGGTAGGCAACAGAAACCGTGAATCCTATAATGACCAGAAACACGGATGCTGAGTTGTTTTTATAAACGTTTTTTATGTGGCCATCGAGTAATAAAAAAAAATCGTGAGGAAAATCCATAATGGATTTTAGACCGAGAATTCGGTCGTAAACAACAGACCCGTCGTGTCACAACAATATCCGATGTAAAAAAAAAAAAAAAACAAATCATGTTTAATTCCATTTCTGGTTTTAACTTTAACTTAATTTTAATTAAAATACTATTTTTGAGAATGATATAATATTAACTAGAATTGAAACTAAACGATAACTTCTAAAAATCACTTGTACATTTTTAAATTGCTAAGTATTTTTGATTTCGGGCGTGGCTTAATTTTGTTAGATAAATTCGGGTTGGACCTGGCTTTTTTAAATGAAAAGTGTTTCGGACCTGAGCTGGGTTTTTCAAAAAAACAAAAGTTTTCAAACTGGGCCAGGCCAGATCAGGATTTTAAAAAGACAAAAATTTAGCAGGGTTTTTAAAATTAAGAAAATTAATTATATTTTTATTAAACATGATAGTTAAAAAAATTATTAATGATAATGTTCAATTATTTAAAAAATATGTGATTAAATCCATATTATAATCAGAAACTACATATATTTTTAAATACAATGTTCTTATCTTGTAGCACTGTACAATATTATTCTAAGAAAAAGTTCCATAAAATTAGTAACTACAATTTTATTACTAAACTAATGGGCTGTTTCAAAACTGCTTTTCTTGAAGAGTCGAGAATAGAGTTCGGGTTAGGCCAGGCTATTTTCGGAAATTTTTTCGGGTTCGGGTGGGGCTGATTTTTTGTATAAAGAATCGGACCGGATTGAAAATTATTGGCCTGTGTTAGTATCTAATAGTTATGAATTCAACAAACAATAGCTTCCAATATTAGTTTGACTTATCTATATGCAAGAAATAATGTAATTCTTTGAAAAAAAGTTATTTTATAAAATAATATACACAGATTTTTTTTAGATCATTATATTTACATAATTCGAATTGTTTAAAATAATTAAATCATTTAATTATAGTTTTTATTTAAATTTTAAAAAATAATAAATTAATCTAAATAATATCTTTAAAAAGTTGGTAAAATTTTTTACAATAAAAAATTGAAATAGGTATAACTCTATGTATAAGTTTATATCAAAAAGTTAAAACCGATAAGATTTAAATTAAATTAAATCTTGAATACTTATATTTTGATTTTAAATAGGCTATTTTTAATTTACATAAAACTAAAATGACTGATTCAATAAGGAAAGGTTTGGATTCAGTTAGATATTAACAAATTGTTTGGTACAAAATCGGTTTGATGTTGAATGAAACGTTCGGTTCGGGTTTAACGTCAAATGAAAATGTACAGTTCAACAAATTATATAAAATTTCGGTTCTATGTAATATTTAAAAGCTTAGTTCGAGTTCGGTTTTGCATGAAAGTTCAGTTAGAGACTATATTTTTGAGTTCATCGCATCTCTAATATATACGTATGTCTAATATATACGTACGAATATATATATATATATATATATATATATATAAATAATTTCACTTTTAGAGATTTTTAAAGGCCATTAGGTATATAATAATATAATATTATTTGAGTAAAGTTGTATTTAATTTTCAGCTTGGTACATTATTATGAATTTAAAATCTGCCTAGAAAATAACTTGCGGAATACGAGGTAAATTACAATATTTATGATACGAATTGAATAATTCAAGTTTTTATTACTACTGATTTTTAATTTACGTTTAAATTGTTAATAACTACGCCTTCATAAAAATTCATATTTTATCTGTTTTGCTTAAATTCGAGGTATTTTTTCCATGTTTTGGAATTTTTTTTTTTTGGAAATTTTAAAAAGTCAACTCCCTCATACAGTAGTTTCAACCAGGGGATTACGACTCAAAAAGAGGTCATAAGTTATAGATTCAGATTAAAAAGAAAAAAATTCAAAATATTTTTCCATTCAACTTTTTTTTTTTTTTGTAGAATAATTTTTTTACTAGACTGTTTATTTTATCAAGGCTTGCAGTAACGAGCGATGTGTTTCGCTCAGGAAATTCAAAGAGAAACCGATACTTGTGACGTTTCTATCTTCTAATCATAATATTGTGTCGAGCTAAAAAAAAAAAAAAAAAATTGATCTCTTTATATTTCCGCGGGGCAAGTGTGTATTGTACGTACAGTACAATCCGTAGTACAGGTCAGCATGGGTCACTATAGGCACGATTGAAGTAAGACACACTGCGGCAATTATTATCGTTTGAAAACAAAATGATTACTGTGTGCAAGTTGGACGCTACTACGATAGAAACCCTCAGACGATTAGTGTGCGCGATGATTTCAAGCCGACGGGCAATTCGAAATAATTGCGTGGCGATGTGGGTGCACGTGCGAATAAAAAAAATTGTTGCTGACTCGACTGCGACGACGAGGGAAATGTTATTATTATTATTGTTTGTTACACTAAATTTTGATGATTGATCACGTTGAATACACGTCACCTCATAATATCATAGTGTTTTTGTTTTTGGAAGACTAGTGAACGCGACATTTTTCTACTGTTGCACACATTATAATTATTATTTTGTTGACACCGAGTTGTGTGGCTGAAAACGCATACAAAATATGTATTTTCACCAAAATCAAGGGCGGCAAACTTTTCGTAGGAGAAAAACAATTTTCTAAAAAAATACGAAACCATGACGTTTAACGAGCCTTGTTTGTATGAAGATCATTGTAAACAACCTTTATTTTCTATTTTTTTTTTTTTTTAATCGTCAATAGTCTCTATAATATGCGTCTTTATGTCATAGGTACAATTTTATTACAACCTATGTATTTTGAAGGAAGTGATAATTTTTAATTAAAATTATACACAAAATAGCTGGACATACTTCGCACCTTGAGTGTTGTACCCTCCTCGGGTGAGATTTGGTGGTCGGTTTAAACTTAAAACAAATGATTGTTCATTTCTTCGATAAAGTTATTCAGAGTAGAGCTTTAGTTTGTATAAGACAGTATTTATTAAAAATTATAAAATTTATTAATGTTACAAGAAAAAATCTGGACATACTTAGCACCATGGATATTTTTAGTACACCTACATACGTATTTACATTACACCTGAACACATTAGACTTCATTTACAGTCAGGTAATTAAATATGTTTTAATTACGAGTACAATCCGGTACGTATCTGCGATGGCAGCCAGTTGTTAGAAAATGAAAAAAAAAACACAATTGTTTAATACACCAATGCAACGAAAACATTCTTCTGTTTGTCGCGTTTCCCTTATTTATCGTGGACTAAACTACTTATTACATGCATCTATTTGTCTACAATTGAAAATCATCCACTATACCCTTAAAATTTATTTATTTTATTCATTTTTGTTTATATTTTCAGTACTTATTCGTCCTTGGTCCCTGAAGCAACACACGCCAAGGTGCTTCCATTATCCTCTTTTCGCAAGCCATCACCAGATACGCGACAAATTCGACGCGTCGTTAGTCGTTACCACTATACTCGTGATGCACATGCATCCACGTGGTCACCCTTCTCCTCACGAGGCACTTATTTTGGGCGAAATATTATTATTTTAATTAAACTACTAATGTTAATGAATATATAAGAAAAAATTATGTATTTGTTTGTCGAACTATATCTCTAGTGCAGTGGCGCACCCAAGGGAGGGGCTATGGGGCTATAGCCCCACCCAAAATTTCTTTTATTTAAATTCACAAATAATAAAAATTATTGATTTCTCAAAAATATATTACAATTTTGCTATTTTTGCAATTAAACTATTGAGAATTTCGAAAAATAACGTCTAACAGTACAATCTAAAGGCGAATTGTGATTCAATAAGTTGCAGGTTGAAACTTTTGTTCATGTATTTCTATAAAAAAATGTGTATATAGAAAAAAAATAAAAATTAGTAATAAATATCCTTGTCAAAACACTAGCTTTTTCGTTCCACTTTGAATTTAAAATTATTACTATGGATATCTTTAAACTAGGTTTTTTGGGGTAGTACGGGTAGTATGTGGTACCTTGTTGTAATAATAAATAAAATCGTTAAAAATTAATGATACTTGTGTATTTGAGTGTGAGGAAAAGTAAGAAAAAATGTAAGCCCCCCAAAAAAAAAATTCTGAGTGCGCGCCTGCACTAATGTACATTTATATTAGATTCTTAGTGGATCAAAGAAGTGTTTCTTTCACAATAATCTTTATTTTTATTCTTATAGAAACATTTTTTATAGAAATAATTATTGGCCACAAGATTCGTACAGGAATATTTTGTCCCGAAATTAGTTAAGAAGATAAAATTTTTCAATAGTTTTTTTCCAATAATAACGGACAAATTATTAAAAAATTGAGTAAAAAACAACAAAATATGAGATAAAGGAGGTATTGACTTTAAAATGAAAAGGCCATAAAAATCGGTATCAACAACAGAGTGTAAAAAAAAAAAATAATAAGAATTAACTAATTTTTTTCTGTGATCACGTTTTTGTATAGAAATATTTGTCTAAATATTTCAAAAAACAATTTTTGAATCAAAAATTGCCTCTAGATTGTACTTTTGGAAAGTCATTTATTAAAATTCTCAATAGTTTTCCAAAATTCAGAAAACCCTACCAAAAAATACGACAAAAACGCCTATAAAACTTTTATTTTTCATTTCTTGAGAACATATATTAAAATATGATAAATGATTCAAGTTGAGTTTATTCAATATTTAATGTGTAATGTGCAATGTTATAAATTATAATCATTGTTGATTAGTGTCAAAATATTGCACTAAGCATTTAAACTGATGGTTTGCACAAAATCTCTTTACAGATATTTCCAGTAAAATATAAATAACTCTTGTTTACACATAATTTCGAATAATCAGGCCAATCATTAATTTAAAATGTTAATTTTATTTGTACTAAAGACAGTAAGACTTTAATGTTTGTACGTTTTTTGTGGACTTTCCTTTCAAAACCTCCCATACCAACGGGCAAGGAAGTTAACAGGTAATTAACCCCAGTCTATTTGTGGCAAACACCCTTATAGACGAAACGTATAGACATCGAGAAAAATGTTACCTGTATTTTTATCCCACCGAAATATTGTTATTGGAGATACTGGACGATCGATAAAATCCTTCTGCTCTTTCAATTTCCAAGTCGTTATTTTCCACAACCAATGACGTCATTATTTATTGTAATACTTAGCATTTTACCTGGAATTCTCTGTTACGCAGAATGATTCAAAACATCGAAAACGAGGGTTGAAAAATAATATAATAACTGCTGGCGTGATGTAAAAATGTCGGGTTCGACTCGAAGAAGACGAAATTTCTGAGTACTCTTGTAAAACATTGTATTATAATGACGAGTCGATAAACGACGGAAATACTACTCGTCCGTTCCGATTTTTCAACGACTAGGCCGTATTCAGACTTTTCTACCTGAATAGCATTAATAAAATAATTGTGTCTCCATGCTCGACGTGAAATTGTGTTTTTCACATCGAAAAAAGCTCTCGTGTTTCTATTTCCGGTAGACTGTAGTACAGGGATATGAGATCAATACAGCTACAGCGTAAAAAATGTTTTAATTGAAAATCAGTATGGATTTTGTAAACCATTTAATTTTATTAAATTTTAATTTAAAAATTTCGTACTTAAATAAATCTACTAAAGTATTTTGCAACTTGGATATTCTTCACACCTCGAGGGGAATATTCTTGTAGGTGTTTTGAATTTTAAAGAATCCATCCATAAATCATTTTTTTAGTAAGATAATTCTAAGCGGATCATCATTCGTTTATTCAAAGCAATTTTACTTAAGTATGTTATGATACAGAAAAAAAAATGTATATTGTACTCGGTTAGTTTTATATCCTACAATTAACTTAAAACAAGAAACTAAAATTTAATGAAAAAAAAAAATTGTTAGAAAAATATTTCTAAAATTTTTTTTTCATATTTTCCCAATTTTCTTGCTCTTAAACATTTTTCATATTATTGTTTACCTATATTTAAATTTTCATGAAGTTTAGATTAAAAAAAAAAAAAAGGAAAATTCTGAGTCATTTTTATCAAATTTTTGGTAGTTTTTCCTAAATTTTGAAAAAAACTAATGAGATTTTCGAAAAATAACCTCTCAAAAATACCATATATAGGTAAATTGTGATTCAAAAGATTGCCGAAGAAAACTTTGGACATATATTTCCATACGGAAAAGTGTTAACCGAAAAAAATTCAAATAAACATTGCAAAAACACTAGCTTCATCATTCCTGTTAGAATCTGAAAACAAAATATTCTGATGTTGATGGACATTAATACGTCCTATAGAGAGCTGAAAATTACCGGATTACTGACGCAGTCGATAACATGTTCTCTGACGATTTATAACGATGAGATCGACGGAATTCGCACTCTCGAGGGATATTATACTATTTCAGTCTGCAGATAATGCATCGAGAGACATGATATTACGTTTTAAAACTAAATTTTGATTGATTTCTTTCAACATACGCCGCAATAATGCTGCAGCTTTTTTAACACCAGCGAATGTGACGTTTTTCTGCACGTCACATCTATCGACACTGTGTTACGCGCACGTTGTAGAACAAAAAGAAGGATAAAACTTCATGCGAAATATCTGCAGAATATAAAATGTATGAATGCACATTTTGTAAATTATGATTACCATACGCCTTTTTCATCGTTGATTCATCAATTAATATTCTAAAACACCAGTCTAGGCAATGAAATGTACTATATATATATATGTATAGCCCATATAAATAATGAATTTAATTAGCTCGTGGGGAGGTGGGTGGTAATGGTCTCGTATTATTGTCATTGAATGATGTGGATGGCACGTAATGAATGTGCCACCGAACAAGGGCATCATTTCAAAATTTGATAATGTTGGGAAAATTAAAAAAATTGCCGACTGAAACACGTTTATTTTTATATCGATATTTCAGTTATGATTAAGTGTAATGATTTTGGATCATAAAAATGAATGTCAGTATTCAAAATGTGGATCAGTAGTTACTAGTTATAATGTTATTAAGTATAATGAAAAATAAATAAACACTGTTGCAAAAACCATAAGCTTATTTGCTTCACTCAGAATCTAAAATAATTTTACAGTTGAACGAATTAATTGTATACGTATTTAATTGATTTAATTGATTTAATTGATTTAATTTTTATTTGTTTTTTTTTTAATTTAATTGCTTTAGATCTGGATTATCGTCAGTGTCAGCCAGTCATAAAATAAATGATACGTTATATGCATAGGTAATTATTAACATCTAATGAGTATATTGGTATATAAATATATAGAAAAAATACAATATTCTCCTCCCTGGAACCACCTCTGATAATATGAAAGCATACAAATTTAATCTAATTTTGTAAATAAAAAACGAACAATTAAAATGGAATAAAGCATATCTTCGATCTGTCATACATGCAAAGGACTGTACCCTAGGGTGACCATATTTAAGAAAATAAAATACAGGACAATAATATTTTTCATAATATTTTTGAATATATAAGTATTTATTACATACATATTTATGTTTTTGAATCGTGACAAAAGTATAATTTTTAAACTACTTTTTATAGATTAAATTTAAATACATAAAAACATTATTTTGAAAAATATAAAATAACATAATGAAACTAAATTGATACTTTTTAAAAATTTTTCAAATCCTTTATTCATGCATATTGTATTCTTTGCTTTCTAAAAAAAAAAAAACTTGTTAATTCATTTTACGATTATAATTAATCTAATTATTGTATCCAAAAGATTTCTAGATTCTTACATTATTTTATTCAATAATTTCATTTCAACAATTTTAAATCAACAGTAAGTCAAAAAAAGGGATTAATATGGGACAGACTTGAAATTACAGGACAAAAAGCATTCTGAGAGAAGTTTTTCAGGACACAGAGCCGAAATAAAGGACAATCCTATATAAAACAGGACGAATGGTCACCCTACTGTACCCTTAATAGATAATTGAACACCCAAAATTTCATTAAACTGTAAACGTATTTAAAATACCGTCAATTAAAGTCGGTGGCAAATATTTTTCAAAGTTTATGTCAATAAACTATAGGATATATTTAAATTTTCCGTTTTTTGGCATTTGTTTATCGTGCATTATCCAACTTAGAATTGCCGACATTTCTTAAATATATTAGAGTGGGGCATTTTCCATAGCCTGCCCTCCCCAAATGACGCCCTTGCCTCCTCCGAGATGCGGCATCCGCGTTAATTAATCATGAACCAGCGCACAGTATTGTTGTGATGATAATAATAATAATAATAATAATAATAATAATAATAATGTTCGTGTACACGGTATAAACACCAGTGATTTGACGAGACAATATAAAATACCGTCGGAACTTTATACGCGTACACGTCGACGCGCTTACAATTAGTATACTACCCTCGAGTACCGACGTCGATGATTAAGTTTTTTAATTACTTTCGACGGCGGGGCAATGGCACTCGGGGGTAGACGTTCTGCGCTCACAATACTCGCATTAGTAATAATAATAATAATAATAATAGGTATTCACGCCTCGCTGTAATTCTTGTCGAGTGCGGAAATGGCGTTGACATTTTATTCTTTTCTTCTTTATAGTACACACACACACACACACACACACAAACGAATACACACACCGGAGCTTGAAACGAGCTTTTAGGTCAGAGTCGTGTAAATCGTTGACTCGCCAACAATTAATTTCGTCTTAGACTCGTTCAAAGCAAATTTAATTGAAGACATAATATATATACGGCTGACGACATTGCAAAGTTTTTTTTCAATAGTCTTTTACTAAGATCTTAAGATTTTTTAATTAAAATCCCGGGATTTTAGTAGAAGAAAATTATAATAATAAACTAGGTTAGGTTTTATCTTTATAACACTGCATTTCTAAGTAATACATAAAATGTTTGAACGGATTTAACACAAAATCGGTCAGATTTTGATGAAACTTCATTTTAAATATTTCTTATGACTTAAAAAGTGCCTTAAGGTATATAATATTCGACTTTTTAAATAAATATTAAATACATTTTCATAGTCTCTCTACTGTCCTTATACTATTATTACTATTATTTTTTAACAATCTCGGTGATTCCCATTGTATATTTATTATTTATAATTGCTGCTTCATATTGTAAGTAATATAAATATTATAATATAAAATTTATATCGTTATCTATCAATATAGATCTACAAATCTATCTATAAATTTTCATGAAGTTTAGATTAAAAAAAAGCTTTTAGATTTGTTTTTGTCAAATTTTGAGTAGTTATTTCAAAATGCTGAAAAAGCTTTGAGAATTTCGATAAAATGACTTTCTAATAGTATTTTTTTGAGAAAAATATTGATCCAAAAAGTTTCTGGTCGAGACTTTTGAAAAAGTATTTCTAACAAAAAGTTTCATAAACAATAATGTTTATATTTTTTATTTCGTCTCAACCAGAAACTTTTAAAATCAAATTTTTTTTAAAAAAAATACTATTAGAAGGTAATTTTTTGAAAATTTCAATAGCGTTTAGAGTTTTAGAATAACTTACCCAAAATTTGATAAAAATATCTCTAAATTTTTTTTTTTTTTTACATAAATTGAATAAAATTTGAATATAGGTAGACACCTGTGGAGAATACTTTGGTGATAGTAATCTTTGATAAAGGAATGTTTTTAAGACTTTTTTATTAACATTTTTTTTTTTTTTTTTTTAATCAAAAAAATGTTGTTTTCCTGTTCTCAGTTAGTAGAGTATAAGACTGGCTGAGTACAAAATACATATTAATAAATTTTATAATTTTTAAGTAACATTTTCTAATACATACAAACTGAAACTCTACTAAAAATCATTTAATTGAAGAAGCGATAAATGGTGTAAACTTATAAGTTATAACCAAGCATATATTAAAATAAAATATAAATTTTAACCTAAGATGATACACTTACAAAAATAATAAAATTAGTAATTATCTATTAATTTCTATTACAATAATTGGGCCGATATTTTTTGTCTACTATTGAAAATTGATAGCAGATGTCTATACTATTTTTTTCACTTTCAGTATTCAATCAATTAAGTCATTTTATACCATAATATTGTGTTTTTAAGCCATTATTTAAATTTTTTGTTTATTATTATTTTTTAATTATCAATATTATTACTTGCAAGTTGAAAAGTACATATTATGTCATGTTTTCTTAAGCAAACGTTAATTTACTATCAATAAAATTACATGTACGAGTCAAGTACATTGACATAAACTTTAACAAGTACATTGACATTTAATCTTATAAATAGTATGAATTTATAAAATATATCCACATTTATCCGGATATGAATGAACGAATAAAATTAACAACAGAGTATGAAATCGCAAAGAAAACGAAGAAACGAAGCGTTTTAAATGTGTATTAAAGTAGGATAACGTCGAGGAGCTAGGTTTAATGTAATATTAATGTAGGTATAAATTATTATTTACTTAATTTTTGCAAACTAATGAAAGTTGGTCTTGTTAAAAACATTATCTTATCAATACAATTAGGTGGCTCGTAGGTACCGCCCCAATATTAAGTATTTGTATTTAAGTCTATGGTGTAGAGCCAGTGTCTCTCAAAGTCTGTACCGTGAAAATATTATTTAATTACTAAACATAATTTTATTGAATAGCTAGTAATTATTATTATACAGTATATTACTAAATAAAGTAGTTATAAAATCAAAATATTTTATTGCTGTTTCCCTTTTCTTTAAGTGTCATTTAAATTTAAATTTATCTACAAAATTTTTAGAGGGCAATGTCACATTTTTAATATTATGGAACAATATCCTTCTCACGATTTCACAATTTAGTGAGCTTGCACTATATGTCAGGTCATAAAATAACTAAAAATCTCCAAAGCATGAATTTAAAATATTTTAATATTTCTTGAGTATATAACATCCACCATGAAAGAAATTTGTATAATATTAATTACAATAGATTAATATTTATTAGGTTATTTTATCAAATGCGGTTAATACCGGATTAAGTAAATAGGAAAAATTACAAAATTTTTGATTATTATTTTGGACATATCGCTAAATGTCTAAAATCAATTTTGTGAAATAATCGTTTACTACTAAAATTATAACATTTTAAATTTATTTAATGTTTGCAACAGACATATTATTTCATAGTTTTTGTCGTTAAATTTCAATTGGCTTTCGGAGAACACTGTTGAAAACATTGCACCGGGAACTAATATCAGTTTGCCGCACAGGTATTATAAGGGTTATACGGGACTTGTGAACACGATGCTGCGTATACATTGTCTCGATGTTAACGATGAACCTACAACAAGCGCGTAGTGTAGGAACACATAATATTACATATTATGTAATATTGCAACGATTGACGATTATCCACCGGTACATCACACACACACACAAACGCACGCATACTTACAACGAGAAATTCTTTTGTAAAAATCATCATTATTATTATTATTTATGGTATGTGCATTCGTCCGAGTGCCGAGCAGTGTTGTGCAGCGCCTACGAGTGGCGGCCATCATCGCGGTTATTATTATAACAGTAAAACCGCCGGTATGGCCCGTAATAATAATAATAATATTGTGTGCACGCGTGTAAAATATCACAAGCAATACGATGGCTACCTACACAATATACAACAGTAAACCTAATGAGCATGAGCCGTAGGTACCTACGATCTAATAATAATAATAATAATAATATCGTAATAATCGCGTGGCATCTCAATCGGAAAAGTATCACGTCCTGCTCGTTATTGCCATTACGCCCGGTGCGCGCTGCGTTACCTTGCGCGCGTAATATTTTTATATTACACCTGTGTGCATAATGTGTTTTATGTTTCCAAACCGTAATTCGACCTCCGCCACACAACCTATACGGATTCCGCGGCGAATCTCTCGCGCGGTGACGACGACGACGTGAAAAACTGTGTTGTTCGACGGTACATTGTTTAAATCGAGTTGGTTACTACAACTATGAGGTTAGGTCCTTCGCGGGCGGTTTTCACGTGACGGTCGAATTATACGCGTGTCGTTGTCTACTTGACACGACGACGACGACGATGATTTCTAAAACGATCGTGCTTGAGGCCGGTCACCAGCCACAAAGATGTTGGCGTGCGCGTCCCTGGACTCGTTTTGAACAGTGAGAAGGAGAGGGGGTGGCGACTTAGTCTTAAAATGACTTAGTCTTATCCAAAATAAAAAATTATATTACCTGCATAAAAACTAGTAAAAAATGAGAAATTTCTAACATTTTCAAAATGCTCTTCTTAACTCAAAGTTGATCAAATTATTTTGAAATTTTGACGATCGCGACAACTTTTAGTAGTTGGTGAAATTTTCAAGTTTCTAGCTACATTATTTTGAAGTAATTAAAAAAAAATAATAATTTTCGATTATATAAAAATTCCGGTAATAGCATATTTTACCAGTTTTTGTCAACATTGTGACAGATTTTTCTCGTTTTTGGAAAAAGTATTGAGAAATTTTAAAAATTACCCCTTTAAAGTATCATTTGGGTGTAATTTTGGATATATAAAATTACTGTTCGAAATTTTTAGACAAGTATTTCTATACGAAAAAGTGTTTCCAGGAAGAGAGAAAAATAAAAAAAAAACATCATTGTAAAATCATATGCTTCTTCGCTTCACCCAGAATCATCTAAAATAAAAATAAATGTGAAGCAATGAACAATTATAGTAGAAATCAGGACGTTAATAATCGGTTTATAACGATAATTACAGCTTTGCGTTTGGTCAGTAACGTGAATATCGTTAGGTTTTCCGATTAACTTCATTTTTACTGTGACTTTCTGATTCGAGGAAGTTAAAACGAGTTTTTAGTTAAGATATCGTTGTATTGGATTAAAGGTGGGGGGGAATGCTAAAGTCATCAACACGCTAATTTTGTTTATTTGAAATACTGATTATGGTAAAAGTGTCAATGCCTCAGGCCCGGTAAATCGTAGACGTGGACTCGCTACTGATATTATGTAACGTAATTTGCGTGAATCGTCACGGAATCGAATGAATTAACTGCCCGACATTGCTATTTCGACGAAGATTTTGTCTATTGCTGCTGAGTAGACGTGGAGATGCCACAAGCCGAGTAGAGATCCACGTGGTTAGGTTTCCCAGGTGTTGCGAAATGCATAATTTTATTTCACCACGTAAATTTTTAACACGTAACTCCGACGCACGTGTACCACAAATAGGTATTATGTGCGACGGCAAGGAAATGTCGTGTTCACTTGTCTTTAAAACTGATAACATTGTTGTGACCATGTACCTACCTACGTCAGAATGGATCAAAAAGCGGTGAAAAAAAAATAATATTGTTTCTTACTTCCGTCGTTTATTCGAACAATGCCACTCTTAAGCTGCGTGTTGAGTCGAAATCCACGTCGCGTCGTGGTGATACAAGCGTTTGCGTTTTATGTCTGTAAAAATATAATCGTTTGATGCCACCTATGTTTGTCGATCTTATCGTTAATCGTCTGCAAAGTGTCTAGGTGCTTAAACGGAAAAATATGATTAATCGCAGTGGCTAAAATCATCTTTTTCTGCTTCTATAGTCTCTATTTATTTATTAAATTTGAATCAAAAACTTTAGGTCATTTTGAATTTCTCATAAATTTTAACGAAATTTGGGAAAACTACACTGAATTCGACAAAACAACTTTGAAACTTTTTTTATTTATCAGAAAATATAAGTATAGATAGATAATACACGAAAAATATATTGGGAAATATTTGTTTTAATATGTGGAGAAGAAATTGTAATTTTGTTGACTACTTTTTTTCTCATTTTAAATTTTATTTTCAAGTTGTTAGTTAATAAAAATGGGACATAAAACTCACAGAGGAATTTTTTTTCGGAATAACAATAAAATATAATTTTTAAACAAATTTGTCTGGTATAAACTATAAACCGAAGATCATCTCAAAATCGTTTTGTTAAATAAATTATTTATCGTTTCTTTAAAAATTAACAAAAATATATATATATATATATATATTTCTAATAATAATAAAATTGAAAATATGAACTTAAGCGCTGATAAGAAAATAAAGTATTAAAAAAAAAATTATAAAAAATGTTTTTCACATATTTCTTTACACAAATATTTTACATATTTATAGTTTATCTATATTTAAATTTTTGTTAAGTTTGGATGATAAAAAAAAAATTTGAAATGTGCTTTTGTCTAATTTTGTGGTTTTTCCAAATTTTGAGAAAACTATTGAGAATTTTGCATGATGATCTTTTAAAGACCCATTTATAAGCAAATTCTGATTCAAAAAATTACTTACTGAAACTTTTAACAAGCATTTCTATGAAAAAAGTTGTTCCCCGAAAGTGTATAAAAAAAAATTAACATAATTTTAAAAACATTAACTTATTTGATCTACTCAAAATCCAAAAAAATGCAAATTATTGTAAGTAACATAAAAAAAATTTGAACAGGCAAAAAATTTTAGATTCTGAATGAAGTGAAGAAGCTAGTGTTTTTACAATGATGTTTATTTATTTATTTTTTTTTTCTGTTTACAACTTTTCGTATAGAAATACTTGTCCAAAAGTTTCGACCAATAACTTTTTGAAACCCAATTTGCCTCTAGATTGTACTTTAAAGAGAGGTCATTTTTTGAACTTCTCAATTCTTCAATGTTTTTTTTGGAAAAAACTACCCAAAATTTGAAAAAAACGACTCGAAAACCATAATTTTTTGATCAGAATTTTATGAAAATTTAAACATAGATAGAAAATCCTATAAAAAAGATTTTGGCGTAAGAAAATTTTGAAAATGTGAAATAAAATTTTGGACATGTTTCGAACACTTTTTTTTTCTTATATTATTAACTTCCTTCGTTCAGAATCGTTTTACTGAAGAAATGATTTATCGTTTCTTTAAAATTTAATACGCCCGTCAAGAGAATACCACTTGTCGTGCGAAGTACACCCATCGTGCGAAGTATGTCCGGCTTTTTTTATATATTATAAACTTTCTTTCA